>PNEQ01012221.1:61871-113830 GCA_003012365.1 Medauroidea extradentata
TGCGGCGGGCTGACAGGCGAAGAGGAGGTGCGCGACGGGAGTCGAACAGAAGACCTCAAGAGTGAAGACAGCGGTGCACTCGGGGTGCTGCGCAGCACATGGTGAGCCATCACCACTTCGGACTGATAAGGTTGTACATTGTCATTATTAGAAATACTGTTGATTGGATATATGACTGAGTTTTATTGTGATTTATAGGGTTTAATTAATTGATGGTAGACTTTTCTTGTGCTTTAATTGTCAAAGTTAATTAACGTGTCTGTGATACAGGAGTAATTGTGTGCATAACTAATTGTGTTGTGAGAGTTCTAGTTGATTACTGTTTCGTGTATTTCGTAGCTTTGTGAGCTATTAAATCCAGTACTTAATTTAACTCTTTTATTTGTAATTATAAGACCTCTATCCCAAAGAACTCATGGGAATTGCCCACATATAAAGTTTGTGCTCTCAAACTTGTAACAATATGTAATACTATGCCAAAAATATAAAAATTGGTGTCATTTTGAAAACAGGAACATAGTATTGTTAAAATACAGAAAAGTGAAGTTAAATTATTATGGGGTTTATGTATACTAAGATTGACATTCGGAATAGTATTTCTTCAGATATTAAATGCTATGCGAAAAATATAAAAATGACAGCCATTTTGAAAACATGAATATAGTTTGATTGAAAAACGCAAAAAATAGTCCTCTTTGTTATATATATATATATATATATATATATATATATATATATATATATATATATATATGAGGGCTCAGGACATAAAGGACCCAATGAAGTGTGTTTGTTCTTAAATTATTCTCTCTCTACTGTATCTTAAAATTACAAAACATTAAGATTATTCAGCGACAACTGCAGCGGTCAAAATAAGAATCACACGCTCTCCAGATTTTGTCTTTACCTAATTGATAGTGGACGATTTCAAAAGGTTGAACAATTGTTTTCAGTGCGTGGTCATAGTATCCTACCATGTGATCGCGATTTCGGAATCATCTAGAGCTTTACGTCGACATGATCGTCTGTACTACACTGTTCATGATATTACAGAACATCTAATACATAGCTGTGTTCATGGGAAATTTCAAGTGCGCGAAGTAGATGCACTTGATAGTTTAGATTTAGCAACAGTTCAGAATTGTACGTTTCTCGAAGCCAATTTGCAAAAATAAGAAAACAGCAATCCTAGACAATAGTTATTGCCAACTTTCTGAGCAAACATTTATCTCGATTAATATATATATACCTTAAGAACAATGTCTGACCCCGAAGTCTTACATTTAAGTGCGGCGCAAGAGATCACGCTTAACAAATGCATAATTTCGTATTAATGTTTGTTCAAAAAGTTGGCAAATATAACAATCAAGGATTGCTGTTTTGTAGTTTTTCTATAATGACTATCAAAAAGTGTACATCTCAATTGAATAATTCAGCGATTATTTATCTGCCGCGCCCTCTTAAACAATGACTTGCCGACCTTGTCCGAAATATGAGTGTGCGTGGTTTTTTTTTTTACATCCATTCTCACAATGTGCACATGTGGAATAGTTCCATAAAAACACGTATATGCTAATACACTATAATATGCAATGCATTGTAAGCGCGTGGCAGGCGGAACGATTAAACGAGGTTGGGCGGCTTGTATATCTGTACATGTTCAATGGACTTACACTCCTGCCAACTCTTTAGTTTCTCGGCTGATGACCTAGTACACTACAGCTTGAACAAACAAGCTCTTAGTTCTTGAGCAAGTCCGCGCTATATTTCTCGGAATATGGGGAAAAAACTTATTTCGTCCTTGCTTTTACACTATCCAAGAAACCGCTACCATGTGCGCCAACGACGGACTGCAATTATAATTCCGGGAACAGAGATATGAATTTTTTTTGTGACCCGAGATGTAGACCTTTATGTGCGTCATTAAAACAAGGCGGTCAAGTGTGGGCGTCGCCCGGCCATCAGCGGCAGAAGCGAAACGTTTTTATGCCTGCTCTCGACCTCGGTGAAATACTGGGTGTGTTGTTGCCGTCAAAATAATAGTACAAATTCTCTCTCTCTGTCTCTCTCTCTCTCCACACTCTCTCTCGGGACATACGTGTCTGCTGCGCCGTGAGTGGCAGTCGTTAAAACTTAAATATATTCCTGCGCTATCTGATAGCCCCGGGCAACCACATTAACTCTGTCAGCCTCAGGCTTGTCATGTGGCATCGAGCAGTTGCTGACGTCACTCGTCGTCTGCAGTCGCACTCTGGCCACACTCCGCGTGTTAATCTTTCCCTCGTGTACTGGCCTGTACGTAGTGCATTCTTTTATAGTAGCTACGGTTAATTTACACTTATTAGACAATTTCAAACAATGCGATAGTTAATTATATATATACTTATATACATATATATACAGGGAGGCCCAAAAGACCCGCATCATAGGAAGAACAACTTACACTAAATGTGTGTGAAGTAAATAATAGGATGTGCTCAATATGATTGCCTGAAACATCAAAACACAGCTGCAGGTGATCATGCATGTTCTGCAGAGCAGGATAATCTCTTAAATAGTCAACATGGTTCACCTGCAACATGAAGAACACAACTGCAAAACAACTGCCTACGATGCGGGAGTTTTGGGCCATATAAATATAAGTTAATCTCCGTATTGAGTCAAATAAAATCATAATTGAGATTATACCTTTCCAGGGTCATGTGTATCAATACTCTATAACTTATTGATTTTATTTAATTCCCCGCAGCACACGCCAACACACACGCCTCACACATATACATACGGGAAATATATAATATTTCTGTAACCTATGACTGACTACGTTTCTATTTACAATATAATGCCACACCTCCTCAATAAGAGGACACGAAGTAAAGATACTGACTTCTCTAAACACACCCAAGACCACAGACGACTGGCATATGCATACATCTTGCATTCCTGCACAGCACGTTTACAATTGCGGACACAAGAATAGGATGACAATTATGAGTTATATACGCACATAGAGTACGTTAGATAAGTATGAAGTTCTAGATTTGAGCGGTGTGATCCCATGTTGCCTTCTACTTATATTGACATAATTCTGAGCTCTGAGAAATAACGAAGAACGTCCATGTCCGAGGACATTTCCTTTCGCAGATAATGTGCCAGTGTACACTACGCAAAAATATTTGCAAACCATATGGCATACGGTCATTTGTTTTTATATGACTGCGTATTGCAGTTTTTCTTGGTTTGTATTGTTTTGTAACAATCGTGAAATAAAAAAAAATCTAATTGCACCAGTTTAAATATTTAAAAAAAAAAAAAAAAAATGCATGGAGTGGGTGGGAGGCATGATGTTGCTGGTATCCATGCATTTGGTCAAAGCACTCCAGTAGAAAGCAAATAAGTGAGTGAGGAACGGGTACCTTATTCGAGAATGATGATGATGATGATGATCCGACTCTTTTATTGTTGGGTCACGCTCTTTTCCAAACGTGCTGAGCGAAACCGGTCCAGCCAAGTTTCCTTTCTGCTCTTGATCGAAGACTGTTGCCTACCTGGTCACGATCTTTAATTCATTTCAAACAATTGCAAATAACTCGAATATTTTTTAACCAAATGTTTTGAAGAAATTTGAGGCTATGCACAGTCATACTATACACAATTCTGCCAGAGAATTTTTTAAAAATAATTAAAATTTGCCAGCAAAAAAATATTTGGCTTCATTTTGACTTATTTTGACAAAAAATATGTGATATTTCAGGGGCAAAAACCTAAAAATCTGTTCGGTGTATTGCGACAGAAAAATTCAGATACAAACAATGATGTATACGTGTTAAAACTGTAAGAATGAATTTTTGATGTATGCATTAATTTGCGTTAAAAAAAATATTTTTTTCGAAACCACTGCAAAATTAAAGAGCATGGCCTTAAACTGCTTGAAGAAAGTTTTTTTTTATCAATCTTATCTCTAAGTATAGGAAAAATTCGCGAGTTGAATTACTTTAATGTTAGAAGCCACTGCCCTATATGTATACTCACGTACCGTCTGTGTTCATTGTCTGTTATTCCAGCATTGGACAATGAATTCTAACATGCAGATAATTGAACTCGCGAATTTAACCTTCCTGTAAATCACACGTGTTTGTTCAAGGAAAGAAAACACTTTCCAGACGATTGCAGAATGGTATATTCAAAACAAAACACATCAATAAATGCGATTTTGGAAGGAACATTTCAAAATATAGTCTACTTTCCTATATTGCCATATTTAAAAATTTAATAACTGGGTACAATCATAACTACAATAGGGGCATGCATTGAAATTTGCTGCGTACATCCGTCCAATAAAAGTACACTGTCATTGTCCGTTCAGGACAATCGACAACAGACAGCTTGCATCGTACGCTGGAACAGTGGCCTGTCGATAGCTGCGATATGGTACTTGATGCACCTGCCACTGTAGCCCTTATCGTTTCATTACTACCGGCTTTCAGACACAGATAAAAACTCTAATGTAGTGGACCGCCTTAAGTTTTGATTTAACCCTGAGTGTTGCATTTTCCATTTAAAAATCACAATATTTTTCACTCAAAAATATTTTAAATACATTATTAAAACGCTTTCACACAATACAAATGCATTCTGTATTTTGTCACCTATTTTTAACCCCCGACGTAAAAGAGGGGTGTTTTAAATTTGACGTGTCTGTCTATGTATCTGTGTGTCTGTCTGTGGCATCGTAGCTCCTAAACGAATGGACCGATTTTTTTATGCAGTTTTTTTAAAGATCGCGATGGTTTTTAGCTATGATTAAAGGAAGTCTATTCAGCCGTTTAATGGTAATCATCTCTTTTCTAGTTTATTCTTGAGTGAATGTGAGCAATTCTACTTGTGTGATCAATTTGAAATTTAGTATCCCGTGAGTCGGATTTTTTTTTTTGTATTTTAAATATTTGCGAATTATTACATACTCAGTGCCTGATTAATTTAAAAAGGCGAGGCTATGAAGTGATGACATGTAGTGTGAAATGTAATACTAATTTAAAATGTCAGTGGTCATAGTAGTAGTGGTTATGAACACCACACATCAACCTCACACATATAAATTTCTAGAATAAGGTAGAAAATAACACAACTGCGCTTAGACAAAATCTTACCAGATTTCTGCTACCATATGTCAGGAAGACCTAAAATAAAGCAGCACAAAACCTTTACAAAATTTGGAATTCTCTATTCCTACTAAATGACTGGTAAAACAGCTTGTAGTATGAACTTTGATTTTAATAACATGGCTTAAAAAGAAATAAATAAAATATTCTCAATGAAAAATATAACTTTAAGTTAAGAGCCACCAAATTTAGTAAAATATTAAAATTCTGTATGCAATTACAAGTTAAAATTTAACAGTGCAGTCAGAAATTATATAAATAAAAATATTAGTTAATTAGTTCGTAATCTCAGCCAATCGAAAATGTTTAATTTGTCACAGCAACATAGTTCCCTACCCATCCTATAAAAATAGTTTTGACTGGTAAAATAAAATAAAATGTCTTTATAGGCAACCTTTTAAAAACTTGAGCATTGTATACTCTTTACTTTAGGGCAGATCCTGTATGCGAAATATTTTTGTTTAGTCCAGACAAATAGGTAAAAGTGAAAATTGTGCAATAGTCCTAAATAATGTTCTTAAAATTCGTCGTGGACATCAACCGCAGCTAGCCCGTTTAAAATACGTTTTTTTTTTCATTAAGCTGCATGTTGCCGAGCAATGATCCGGTCGTCTTACTCTCTGCTGGCCTGCTGTTATGCTCCAGCATGGCTGAGGATATCTCGGGATCTTCCCTGTTTAGGGTCACGGCCCTTGTGCACACATAAAGTCCTTCAGCACATACGCTCATCCGCGGGAGTTTAATTAATTATTATTTCGCGGCTGCACGATCCCAGGTTTTCTTCTGCTCTTGATTTTGCTGCACGAGCTCGGCTTCGCCACATGGCGACCTGGGACAAAATTACGGCACTCGTAAAATATTTAAATTTAGTCCGTAGAGCCGAACTAAAAACTGTGCGCCCTCTCTCCTATAAGAACCGACCCAAGATGGCTTAAAATTCTATCTCCTTCCTGCATCTTCACAAAATCCGGAAAGAACACTTAATTATTGTCAAAAAATCGGGTAATCACGTCTCACAATTTTTAAATTTTGTACCATCTGTTACGGCGTCGCTAGTTACTGTTGCCAACACGTCATAGAGTAATGCTCCTAGAATGTTATGCTTTCAAAGAAACTTGCGTAAAAATAAACATCTTGGATTGATATATAAACAAAGATAGTAAATAGACATCATTATGATTCCCTAATGTCACAATTTATATGCTAAAACGGGATGAGCCCAGATTATTCAAGTGTTTTTTTTAATTACAAATAATAATTTAATTGTTTTGATCACTTGGGTAGCCTTCTGCCATGCTGCGGTAGTTTCGAGCAACAACATTATAATGACATTTTACGAACTTAAGGTTTGGCGCGTTGTTTTTTTCCTCCGAAACCTGTCATTCATGGGCTGTTCCCCTTTTAGCATTAACCTATTGTGAACGTCAGACATGAATATTCCACGTATTTGTAATTAATGAGTGATGCCGCAATGTTGCTTCATTGCTCGGATCATTAATAAGGCATGGTTCACAGACCCCATTTTTAAAACTGAAATATACAGAAATTTGAGCAATCCGTGATAAAATAAATTTCCAAATTTTTGGTTAGATATTTAACCGGATGACGAAATCCTTTAGCAGAATCTCTTCCACCAAAATCGAAGGGTACGAAAATTCGACGACAGGATATTTATTACACTGCCGAAAACCTGTATATTTCGATAAATGATACACCGTTGCATTGCGTACCATGCTTCCTCTCGATCGGCCGTATGTCGCACAGAAAGGTAGTACAAGGAAGGTAGAATTTTCACAGGCCGGCTAGTACACCAGCGCGTCCGTAACTAGATTTAGGATCGCGAGGGAAGTTACTGCACAATGGGGCAAAAGGCGTGGGCGAAGAAGAGGATAGGATAGGGGAAGTGTCTCTTTTTTAAAAGGCCACGCACAATATTCCCCAAATGAAGCGACCAGGAGAGGGAAGAAGCCACCTCCCCCCAGCATTTCTTGCCAACCCCCTCCTCGACCGGGGAAGTTGTGACATTTCTGGGGGACGCGCCTCTTTGTCTGAGGTCGCCGCATGGCCGGAAGAAGGGGGATGGTTTTGTCGCGCCGCGGTGCCACCCCCTCCCTCCATCCCTTACAGCGACGCTGCGCGCTCCTTTATTGTTATTTATGGGGCGCGGATATCGCGGTGGCGTAGCGTGTGAATGCCCCTGCCGCCCGGCGGGCTGATTTATCTGCCTGTGTGGTCCGCTGCCACCTAGCGTGATGCTGCCGCCAGATATCGATTTATTTATTACGTATGACTGCCTACCTCGCCGCGCTCCGGGGGCTGGTCATTATAACAATTACTCCCCCTGTCCGTGAAGGGTTTAAGAGGGGTTGGGGTGAGGGGAGAGACTTGTGCAGCGGTACGATCAGCGGCCCGGTTGTGCTGCATAGCCGAGGTACGAATTTGCAATAGCTTGACCCGGAGATGTGGAAGGTGTTTACTATAGGCTGTTCACGGAAAATGCTCAGTTTTCAGTTCCTTTTAAACGAGCACATTAACCGAAATCTTGTATGTCTGTTGTTGCAAGCTCATGTAAGGGAGTTAACCTTCAAATCCCTCCCGGTGTGCATTGTGCCTTTGTTTTTATCCATCATTGTCTTTAGAATCTGTCAAAACATTTATCACTATCATCAGTTTATGAGAGGTTCGAAGACATCTTCATTGATCTGCATACAAAAGTAATGTAGACGGAACAATGATTGTATTAAGGTCTATTGTCCTTGCAAAATTATGTCCTCTACGATATATTAAATTTAAAAGGAAGTTTTTATTTTAAGGTACCGTACGACATCGTGCAGGTAAAAATCGGGATTGTAAAATGTCTCGATGGAAAGGAGAAGAGTGGATAGAGGGAGTTTTGGCTAAGGACGGAAACCCTTCCCGAAACATTTCAGACCTAAGACAGTAAATAAAATGTATGTGAAAAGTCCACAAAACTGCAGTTTGTCGTCTATGACACGCAGCGTTAAATCGTTTATTCTGGAAAGAGCATACTCATAACATCTCATTTCACCAAATGTGCGAGTTTCTTAAAAGAATAAATACATTTAAGAATGTTTTTTATAACAATGGTGTGTAACATACAATAAATGTCAAAATACATGAAGAAGTAACAAAATTAATACAATATTGTGACGACACGTGAGGACAGGACATCACACTCCACATTTGTTAGACTTCGAAACAGAATGCTTGTGGGCATCTGCTGAACCCTAGCTGAAAGATGGTGTGAAATGAAGCCCTCCAATAGACGGCTTGGCCCGTGACGTCATAGCAGCTTGCATGCTGGGAGAATCAGCTGTTTTTGCACATTCAATCGCTCTTTTGCCATAAGGCCCAATGCATTAGCATGTTTGTTACATTTGTTATACCGAACCGTGTAAAACATAACTATATATTTAACGTTTTATAGTACGACTAACAACAGTTCTTTGAAGGGATACCAAGTTTTATAGTGTTCAGTGATTTTAAAATGTAAATAATCTCATCAGAAAGTCCGTGACTTGGCTTTCATGCTCACTGTATTTTATTTCCGTCTGTTTTATTATGCATTTATTGATGTAAACAAGTGTGCACAGTTTTTTTTTGCGAATTGTTATATTTCAAAAACAGTGTACAGTGCAGATCACTTACTATCACAAGGTAATTTGTAGACCTAAGCCTAATTATTTAAGCCTCGCATGGGAATAGGCTTACAAGAAAGTTTTTTATTTTTTAAAATCAAATTCAAGGATTTTAAAGAAACCGTCGGCCCGTTTATGAAATTAATAGTTGTATTATGTTAGAATCACATATTTGTAGGAGTCAATGTACGCTTTTAATTTTACGTTTCGGTCCTCCCAGCAAGTCAAATGTACATGTAGACCTACCTAGTGGTTATGTTACCACTTGTGAGTAAATAATAAATAACATTCCAAAGTCACTTACGAATATATTTAAATAGAGACGTTGTTAGATTATTCACTGTCGTGGTTTCGTGCTTTTTTTATATATATTTTTTTGCCTCCTTGTTGAGGTAACTGCGAGACGAATTTGAGGTTTTACCACGCAGAGCTAACCTAAGACAACTGGGGAAAAACTAATTTTTAAAATGAAAATAACTAGTGTAGTTTATTGATATTACGTTTGATTGGCTAGGTATTACAGTGTTTATGTACTGGTCGTACGTTCGTGTGGGTACATACATTTTTATTAGCCTATAGTAAAATTTGGTTTCCTTGATAAAGATAGGCCTAAGCTTTTTGTTAATTTCTCGAAAATGTGTGTTAATAACATATATCCGTGCGAATTTCTCCAGAACGTTTAAGGAATGTTACAGTTCAATGAAACTAGTGCTATAAATGACTGGATTTATTTGCTTGGACATACTCCATTGCGAAATAAATGACTGTCAAAAAAAAACTAAAAATAAAAATAATTATTTTATTTTTCTTTTGACAGTCATTCATTTCGCAATGGAGTATGTCCAAGCAAATAAATCCAGTCATGCACTCCCATTGCACCGTTCTTTCAAAGATCATAGTGCTATTAATCATCAAATGATATAGTTTCAGTTTTTTTATATGGGCCTACTGTTAACCATGCTCCCATATGCATATAGGCCTACTTCGTTTTTCTGTAGCTTATGCATGCCAACATTAATTGCCGGGTATTACATTTATTTTAGGGAAGTGGTTAATATGTCAACAATTTGTTACATGATTTAATAATTTCTAAGTGTAGACTAATGAAGCAAGATTCTCGCTGTATGGAAACTTGCATTTTGACGGCCTGTCGGGAGAAGGTTCATTGTAGACCTACTCATTTATAGACAATGTTTCTATTGATTTGTTGCGTTTATTACTGAAGACAATAACAACCAACCTTGGCCTACTGCAAATACTGCCTGGTATAATAATTGTGTGTGTTTATCATAAGAAATATGCAGCAAAATTATCGTCTCTTGTTAACAGTGATACAATTGATTTAGCGTCATCGTTGTTTATTATTCAATACGATCTACGACATACGTATTTTAAAAACGTCTGCAGTTGCCATATACTAAGAAACGGTAATTTTTCGACTCAAGAGTGTATTAAAAGTTTTAGTTAATGAATATAAACTCGTCAACCCATATAATCATATACGTTTTCCGGCGCCGTTTGTACAAAATCAACTGTTACTACCCATGATTCAGTGCACAAATGCGACTGGCCAAGCCGTCCATTGAGAAGTGACGGAATGCGGTGGTGTAGTGTGCAACATTCAACTTCCTTTCCTTTCTACTCCTGACCCAAGATGGTTGCCTACCTGACGTTAAACTGTTATTTTAGAACATTGTGACCATCCGCTATGACGATTTTACGTGGTATGTATGCAATCAGCGTGCAAAAATGAATAAGAAAGGTTGGCTTGAAAGTAAGTCCTAATCCAGACCTTTTCGAAAGAAATAGCGTGTTCAATTGGAGGTGGATGTGTGTACACCTACGAGGTAGGTAGCCTGAAACACTTTCGTGCATGACGTGCCTGTTTCTTAAGGTTTACTATAGGTGGTTCACATTAAAGTGAGCACTTCTCAGCGATTATAATAATTAAAAAAGTCTAGTTCTGAGAGTTGTAAACTGTTTACACTAGTTTTTAGTTACGTGTAAGTTTTCGTATTTGAAATAGTAAAGATGGCGGCATAATGGCTCATAGAAAATTGTAAACAGTGCTCAGTTTATCGTGAACAGCGGGCCTATAGTCATTTCCAATCTGTGCCTTTGAGATCTCGGTTTTTAAGGCCGTATACCACCCTCTCGAATCATGTAGGTCCCAACTTTGTATATACAGTATATTTCCCGAATTATTTACCTTCAGGATTGCAATTCCGTAGGGTTAGCATATACTAACAACACTCCCTGTACTTTTTTTGGCAAGAGAAATCAGTTGTAGTAGAATATGGTTTATTTTGTGGCCAGACAGTTTTGTTAAATGTTTTGCCAGATGTTTAAACAATAAATACGTCATTGGAGTAATAAGTAATTGAATGTGCTGTTCGCGGTTGAAAATTCATACATGGGCGGTTATCAGAAGCAGACTTTGGCGTTACGTAGTAACTTCATCTACCTTGCGAAGTCAGACGTTCAGTGCGGGAATTGGTGAGAACCGCACGGTCATCCAAACAACTTGAAAGCATGCTGCAGTGCCATTATTGCGTTACAAAGGGCCGGAGGGAAGGGGAATAGCTAGACGTAGGGCAGAAACCTCTTGTGCTTTCTACAATGTCCGGCCCTGCGACTTGAACAGACGATTGCTGAGCGCGGCGGGGGTTCGCTTCGGACTCTCCATACAGCCTGATCGTCCCCTGAGTGAGTCACAAAGACCTCCGGACTAAACCGGTCATAACAAAAAATAACTGCCTTAATTTATGGATGAGCTGCTCACCCCGAGGGAAATGTGTATGCTAGTTGACTTGCATTTAGTTTGGCTGCGACACTTTCACGAAGTATTATGGACGAACCCTGCTGAAGTGTGGCCGACACAACTCAACATAATACATCACATATCGGGACGGTGATTTATAGCAGGCCCTGCAAATTTGAGCGACGGTTTTCTTTCATTTCTGTTTCACCACATAAATACACCAGTGAAAATTCTAGCTTGTCACTGATGAACGCCTGTCTTTCGTGTTGGCTGAAAACGGCGAGGACATGTCAAAAATTATCGTCCTATCAAATAAGGTGCAAAAATTGTGTGTTAGAGAATATTCTGGACACTTTTCGAGAGTTTACACTGTCTCTTATCAATAGAGCCACTGACGATGTGAAAATAATTTTGCACCATGGTCAATTATTACACGTTCAACACCCGGCGTCTTGATGTTCTTCCTGAAAATCACAGACGTATGATGTCTCAGTAACCTTTCTCTCATTGGCACAGTCAGATAAATGCGTCACGCATCTGAACAAAGACACGGTGCCAATAACCATGAAGCCAAGCTGCAGATGTCCGCATAAGATATTGAAACGAGCTGATGAAAAATTATTTTCAACAAAAGTTAGTGACTCTACTTATCGCATAACATAATTATAGAAGCAGTAATTCTGCTAATTATACTGACAGAATGAATAAAAGTTCTGCTAGTGCAACCGTCGAAAATATTACGCATTATTAAATTAACTAAAAAGAATTCTACGGTATATGTAAATTATGAACTAAGGCGGAAACCTTACATTTAAACAAGGTATTATAAAATATGTTGGCTGAAAATGAACCAATTTAAATGCATACATTCACATAAAATCACTAAAGCAAAACTTGTGACTGAAATACGTAGAGAAAATGACAAGAAAATTTAAAATCGAAATAACTTGTTTTTTTAATTAACCTGCAGAGATCCCTAGTTCGTTTTATAAACAGTAAATAAAAATAATGCTTTGAAAATATTTTTAGTTCGTGTAAACAAATATATCTTGGCTCGTTTTACGGATGCTGTGAAGTTAAATAGGCCTTACGTTGCCCTTTTTTTCCTTTAAGTAAGTGTTGCATCCCGAGTGTTGGAATTTTTAATACCTTGTTAACTTTTCAGGCGATGTATACTAATTTTTCAGACTTTTCCACAGAAGGGGCCTATATTTTGTGTATAATTATAATGGTACGGGGTAGGATTCTCATCTCATGCGGACCCATTTAACAAAGTAATTCGTAAGAAATGTATTAATAAGTCTGTAGAGTTTCAGTCTAAGCCATCGGTTTTGCATAGTAGTTTTGTCTTGCTCTCTCTCTCTCTCTCTCTCTCTCTCTCTCTCTCTTCTCTCTCCTCTCTGTCTCTCTAATATTCTAATATATGTTGTATGGGTTATTGGCCTAAAAAGTAAAAATAGTAGAGCATGATTCGATACTTGCTGCATATAAACCCATTACAAGCTGTGTGACCAATCAAAAGGCAGTTGCACTGCCATTAGTTGAACTGTAAGTAAGCATGGTTCCGATATTGTTTTTTTTTTTCAGATGTCAGTTAGTTTGCTGGAATTCCTCATATAGTTTGTGTGCCTGAGGACGGGAACAGATGTTCCCGAAACGTCGCATCTGTTGTCGAAGGAGTCTTCGTTGTATCGTTTGTGTTCACATACATTCGAGTCTCTTGCACTGAAAAAAAAAAAAAAAATACTTATTAGTCGCTACAAAATATTTTGTTAAAATGGTCCTTACCAATTTTTTTGTAGTGACCAAAAAAATTTTGCTGTTCCCAATAAAATTTTGCAGCGACTACATTAAAATTTTGTAACCACAACAAAATGATTTTGTGATGTCATATTGACAAAACATTTTGTACTCACCACAAAACGGTTTTTTCTGTGTGTCGTTTGTGTTGTTATCGTTGTCTTCAACCATTTTTGTTCCAGTTTTTCGCATACCTGATTTTGTTGTCTTTCTGGATACTACCATATTCCTTTACGGGATTGTATTTATGTTTTGTGTTTGTTAACGACTGCTAGTAAGTTACAGACTCGTTTTGTGGATTGTAGGGTTTTCTGCAAATGAGCAACTTTCCTCCCAGTGGCTTACTCCATAAAAACCGGTTCTGAATACTATGCCAGGTTATCTAACTTTCCTCCAGCCAAAACAACATACACACTCTTTTATCAGTCGAGGACGTGACATTTGATTTAATTGCCACCGGGAGAGTTCGTGATTCAGATCAATCCCCGCGGCATCTCGTGTGCTCGACTGTAAATCATATCATGTCTAAGAAAATACGACGGTGCTCCGCTTACTGCAGTTCCACTGTCCAGACAAATTGTTATTTATTTAGCAGGCTCTCTAACGGGTTTGAAATAGTTTCTGTTCGCTTCGCTGCAGTAACTGACGGAGCCTCCGGCTGCTTGTGCTGCGCAATACGCAAGGTCTGCAAATTTATGTAAATTCGCGGGGGAAATATAGGAAGATGCAATAGCGGTTACCTTGAAAGAAAATTTTCATTTTCTTACCGAGCAAGAGACGTAATTTCGTTTTATTTTTTAACGTCAGGTGCTTGGTGGAAGGTGTCTTGAGAATGAAGGAAGAACTGGCAACCACGGATCCCTATTTACGCTGTTTTTGCGAATTTTATTATATTTTAATTTTAAAAGGGAGTATATATCATAAAACCTACACATGTACAGAATAGCTAGAAACACGCGCATAATAAGCATGTCACGCGAATACCGGGCTAAATTGGAGACGAAAACGTAGTTGGCAAAATTTACATTTTACGTGCACAATGTGGCGACACTGCACGGAGGAAGTCCCCTCTTGCGCTCAACATCCAGCTATTATTTTATGTATGTTACGTCATGTAAACGTGTCATGTTTGGACAGCTCTGGATTTTAACCTGCGCCCATAATATACAGGTCAGAACAGTAGTAGTAAGATAAGTAATATATCTGTGGAGGGCAAAAGGGGACTAACTACAGTGGCACGTTGCTACCTAGTGGATGTAAAATGTCATCGTACATCATTTCGTAGCTAACATTTTGTTTTCAATTTATCCCGTGATTCGCGTGGTGTGTTTACTATAGATTTGTGTGTCTGTGTATATATATATATATATATATATATATATATATATATATATATATATATATATATATATATATATATATATATATACACACATATAAAATTTTGGCTAATCATCGAGTTTAATAGTTGATAACTAACCAAAATTTCAAAATTCTTTGCTTAAAAAATTAGACTAGACCTGCATAGCAAAATTTATTTTCAACGAATCTGAGTAACGGTTTTACGTTATCTTGTACATTTCATAATTTAAAAGTAATTTTACTAAGGCTGGGTAAATAGGGATCAGTAGCCTTTAAACTAACTTAGGCATACATTATTTTCGTGATGTTAAAACTCGTTTTCTCGCATATGAAACCGACACTGTAGTATAAATTACAGGTCAGTAATGAATTATTATTACGACTAGTAGTACTAGTTTCATTTTTTCGCTGTTTTGCTGCATTGTCTCAGTGTTTGTGAACTATCTCGTGTTTTATATGTTTTCTACCGCATGTAAGAAAGAAAGGTTTCTGGAAATAGAAAAAAGTATGTATCACTTGGAAAAACTCAGCCTGCTTGCGATACCTGGGAACTGGATTTGTTTTCTGTATGTGGGTAAAATGTTTGGTTTAGCGCCCTACACTTTCACCGCGTAAATTTTACGAACAGGAAGTAGCTGGTCCAACACAAAGACACAGTTAGGAGAAAAAAGACACTTAAATGCATAGGTTTGCAGGGTGCGTGCCCGGAACCTCGAGGTCCGGAAGATCACGGAGGTTATCTGTACAAGTGTGAAACTGTGGCTTCTTGCTAACTCTGTTTTACATAAATTAAGAAGATTTTCACAATTCTCGTAGCAGTGGTCCTAAAATAGACCAAGAGGTGCTCATTACACTGTATGTGGCTACACCATTGTCTAACATTATGATTGACATTATTACTTAAATTTTAACAGCAAGTGAAATAACTGTCAAAATCAGTTACTAAAGTTAGGCCTATGCAAAATTAATATTAACTTAATTTTATTTTTGCTTTAATTAATTTCCAAAATTAAGGCTGAATTACCATATCTTTTCCTCTTATTAAAACATAACAACTCGTACATATTAGTGTACTAACTTAACTACATCGGATAGTGAAATACTTAAACATATTGTTAGAAAAATAATATGTAGTTAATCTGTGGCTAATTAAAAATCCATACTGACCGGAAAAATGGAAATAAATGTAATTACAAGTATGCTACAATTGCAATAGTTCTCCTAATGATAACCAGTCATAAATAAACAAGGGCTTAAAAAAACAAAAATAACTACAAGTAACTTCTTAAAGATAATACCAGATATATAAAAAATTAAGCTTACTTAGTCTCAATAACATACGAGAAATCAGAACTAAGGAAGTATATTGCGAATCTTGTTTGAAAGGTGTCCGTGGCGTAGACAGGATTTCAGGAAACCTAGTCTATTTTTCTAGGAGACCACGTGTCCTTGCAGCTGTAGCCAAGTGAGTCTTTCGTGGAAAAGAACTGTCAAAACTTGACCAACTGAGACAAACTTAAAGATTGTTTGGGCTGGGGCAGTGTAGCAGAAGAAGTGTGGTATGGAGAAGTGTGTGGCCAACCCTGAAGAGCCTTGCACAGGACAATGGCCGCCATTATTCTGTCAGGTTCGTGAGTTACTGGGGTCGCAGTAGGTGTCCTCCACAATGGACGACCCCCTAGCCCGCGTCACCAGGACGCCCGCAGCCAAGGAGCTGTACCTTCGCGCGCGACCTCTCTGCTTCCTCACTGGCGAGACGATGAAGACCTATAACAATTTAATATTTCAACATTTGACTTTACTTTTCCGTTACTTTAAGCATTTCGTCGACACACAGTACAGACGTGAAGTTAAAGTAACGACAGTCGAAAGACGATTGAGAATCTATTTCTTGAAACGGAAAAATAATTCTATAAATCAAAGTGTATCATATAAACATTCAAAAAAAAATCCCAGTTATTTAAACATTTTCCATTTATTTTAATGCTTTGCAGAACCAAAGCAATGTCGTATATTGACAAAACTTACCGTTCATTTACGAATACTTCTCTAACACTATTTACAAGGTTTTCCGTATACATTTGCTGTTACATTTTTCATTAAATCCCATACTGCAGGATATAACGATACGCAGTTTTTTTTAACTAAAACATAGAAAATTATCTTGTTCTTTGAGAACAGCCATCTTGTCTTTGACTATAGGTTTTCAGTTTATTGGAAACGTAAAATCAAGGCTGTTTAACTTTATCTTTAGCGACGCCATTGTGTACGACTCCACAAGAAGCCATCCATTGAAAGCTATCGTAAATTAAACGTTAGTCAAATGTAACCGTCCCAGGGCCAGGATTTGAATAGGACGAGTCAGGACCACGGCCGTAGAAGAACAGGTATAGACACTCGCCTGGAAACTTGAGCCCCTTGTTGTTTGGCTGCAGTTCGCTAAGTTACCGAGAGTGTTGTGCGTCTTTGGCGCTGCAGTCAGGGCGGTCTGGCTCAAACTTCGCCCACTTCTCTCCCACTAAGATAAACAATTTACGAAAACGTATTTTTTTTATCAATTTATGAAATACGTCCTTCGCTCACGATCCTAAAGCATGGCTCCAGCAAACTTTATTTACTTTACAATGTAAACAATAGGAAAAAGTGGGCAGGGTTTGAGTCCGAACACCCTGACTGCAGCGCCAAAGACGAACAACATTCTCTGTAACTTGGTGTACTGCAGCCAAACAAGGGGGTCAAGCAAAACACGTTGGTAGATAGGCGAGTGTCCAGACCTGTGCGTCTACGACCGTCGTCAGGACGGAGTGTGTCGAAATGTGTTTTTAATTTTAATTAGTTCGTAAAGGTGGTCTCCTGGGTGTACGTATTTTGCGCCTTTGAGGCTTAGAATTACGGAAGCGATAAGGACGACATAACATGGACAACGCGCCTCCCTTTAGCCTCTAGGAGCAAGTCGCTGAACTAGCGTGCAGTCTCTCGCAGACTGTATGAAACATTCATAACATAATATTAAAGTTGAAGATGTATTGCACGCGCCTATACCTTATACAAGATTCTACACGAATATTTTGACACCTCACCCTAAGTTAATTGTGTTGGGAGTAATGCTACCCTGGAAATCGACTACAAAATGTAATTTTTTCCAGCATAAAATATAATACAACTTGATATTAAGCTGCGACACTCTAAATAGTGTCGAAACAATGGATTGCTGTACCGGTAGTTTTTATTCCATTAAAATAATTAACATATTAAAGTCGATTTTCATGAAAGCATAACTTCCACAATACTCACTATATACGACAAAATTAAATATAAAAAAACAGTTTCGACATAGTTTTTTCTTATTATTTTATTAATTATCAACACACAAAATCAACACACACTGTTGACTATTCCTGTGTAAGCAGAACTAAAGTTAATCCTACTATTTGTTAAGAAACTATGTTATTATAGGAACGCATGATTTTCTCGAAATTATTCCGTGATGCGCCTGATGTCATTAATTGGACAATTTCAACTGTTATGGGCGCGGACTACCACAATTTTCATTACCATTTTTATATTTTTTATTTGTACCAGATATTTTTTTTTATTTTAGAAACAAAATGTGACTAAATTTGGCTCTTATGACATTTTTTTATCTCTCATACGTTTCGCATAATGGCTTGTTAAAGTCATATTTTGCATGTTCCCGTTTTAACGACCACACTAAAACCAACTGGTGTACCAAACTCAAAAAAATCACAGTGGATAAAGCACTTTTCACGCTACAATGTCATTCTCATAAAAATAAAGAATAAAAATTATTTGTATTTAAAAAAATTTTGAATTTTTAAAATTTTTATTTTTAGTTTCAGCATTTTTTTTAATTCAAATAACTTTTATTCTTTATTTTTATGAGCATAACATTTTAGCCGGCAACATCTTTATCCACTGTGATTTTTTTTAGTTTGGTTCTTCAGTTGGTTTTAGTGTAGTCGTTAAAACGGGAACATGCAAAATATGACTTTAACAAGCCGTTACGCGAAAAGTATGAGAGATAAAAACATTTTATTAGAGCCAAATTTAGTCACATTTTGTGTCTAAAATAAAAAAAAAAAATATCTGGTACAAATAAAAAATGGCGATGAAAATTGCGGTAGACCGCGCCCATATTAACGTGTCTTAGTGGCCTCCTGCGAATAAAAGACCGTATAAGTCTCGAGTTACTTAATTATGATAGGCGCTAAGGGCGTTCAAATTAATTTCTATACATTTTTTTTTTTATTTTTTAACTACCAAGTACTATTGAGAGAAAAGTGTAAAATAAGTGAATCCCAATATTAAAAAATAATAATTTGGGTTATGGTTTTACCTAGATTTTTCTTACAAAAAAAAACACACATATTATTATTATTTTCGTTACTTGCACCCAATTTATCATAACTTTTAATATAAAAAATTTGTTTAATAAATCAAATTTTTTTGGGGACGAACAATGCAATTGTTTGGAAAACGCGTGCGTACATTTGTGCAGCGTACGAGAGTGTGCAGTCTTGAATGTATTTAAAACAGTTTCGTTAAAAACATTATTTGAGATACTTAAGCAAGTTAAAAATTCCTCTCCAACGTGAAGGTGAAATTTAATTAATACTCTTGGCTTCAGATGCTGTGTCGAAGGGAACTTCATTGACTGAGTTTTAAAAAATATGTTTTTGCTGGAAAGTATCTAATCGACGATTAAGAAATTTGTTTTTGCTTCTTCCAGAAATAATAAATACTCGTTACTTTTTCTTACAGAATTCCACCTGAGAGTAGTATGGCTTGTTAAATGATCTAGATATGTGACAGTACAGTACGCATAGTCAACGTTTGCCAGTGCATACAGATATAACACATTTAGGCGCTTTACTTCTAGTGAAATGATTGTGTGCACGATTTCGTATGGTATTTACGGCATACTAGTTTTTCGTATTTGAAATTCAAATATAATGGGTGTGTAACCTGGTGTCTGACTGGCCATAGAAGTCGCCCAACCTTTCAGAGTTATCTTCCTTTGTTTAGGCGCGCATTTAAATAAGGAGCGTGACTTCTGGATGCAGGATTCTATTAGTCATCATTACATACAGTGTTTTGTTATAATCGTGACTTACGGTAACCCAAGCTGTTCCAAGTTTCCGTAACAAATACGTTGCATTGTAATATATCTACGCGATTCTGCCGATTATATTATGCGGGATTTTTACATTTACTCGTGAGGAAAATATCTGTGCATGTATATTTTATCAATAATCATCAACGTGCACATAAACATGGAATATGTTCACGTGTTACATATTGTGCATAAACAATTTGAACTAGTGAAGTTAGATAGTAGAAGGTGGATGAAGCACGGCCATCTTTATTTTACAGAATTGTTTTAACGGTGCAAGCATTCGTGAAGGCGTATAAACATTTTAAACACTTCATTCTCTAAATGTTGGACTACTATAGGCGGTACGGGATAAAGTGAGTATTATTAATGCCATAGTTACATTTTTCCTATTTTATTAATTTATTTGCGGCTTTCAGGCGCAGTCAAGGCATATTTGCCTTGTCTTCCACTGGACCCATTACATGCTTACTGTTTTAGAAACATAACCATAAATTAAACATTAAAATTATTAAAATACACGTACACTTAAAAATTAATGAGAACAAAAACAACACACATTATCCCTACATACAATACACAATATGTCTGAAATAGTGGAGGTAATAACTGAACAGGTTAACTGATAAGTAAGAAAGGATTACGTACGGCATAAAAGATCAGGGGCAGATGAGATAACTTCCTGCCACTTTATAATATAAACAAGTAACAGTCTACGTGTACAGATTGTACTATACTAAAAATTTAACGTCTAAGGTCACAAATAATATTTTTTTCAAACTATTCTTCTAAACAAGGAGGTGCTCATTTTATCGCGAACCACCTATACACCTTTTTAAATACTTAGATATTAACTTCCATACAACGTATATTTTTTGTAAAATAAAAATTGTGTAAGTTCTTGCTACTTATTAGGGGACCGTGGTTGGCTAGAGCATTCGCCTTTCACTGAGTCGATCCATGTTCGATCCTCTGCGGGCTCTGTCCCCGGATTTTTGCATGTGCTGGACGATTCCGCTGTTCGGAGGGTCTTCTTGGGTACATTCCACCCCCTCCCTTTTTTTTTTTTTTTTTCATTCCGGCGCTTCTCCATACTCATATCATGTCACCCGTCACCAGTGCTAAAACCCTAGATGTTAAGGGCTTGTTCCTAAGTGTTTTTTTTCAGACTGGTGCCAATAACTCAAATATTTTTTTAACTAAAAGCTTAGAAACAATTTGAGGCAATATGCAGTAACACGATGTAAAATGCTGTGGATGCATTGTTCGAAATTATGTACCATTCGTCACCAAAAAAATATGTATTGTGCTTCGTTTTGGCTTATTTTCAAGACAAAAACGTGGTGGAATCTAAAAAACTGTTAAGTGCATTGCTAAATAAAAAATTCAGTCACAGATTATGACACATTATTGTCAAAACTGTGGAGCAAAATTTTGATTTGAGTTATGGGTAGCAATAAATAAATATTTTCGAAATCACTGCAAAACTAAGGAACAAGTCCTTGAGTGCTGACCAAAATGTCTTCACTTCACAACTGCTCAGACTGCCTGACCTCCTGCACTCCAGTAGATTCAGCAGGTAGGGACGCGTCGTTTTATACGTCATTTCAGTTACTGGCCAGTAGCGTCAGCAGCTAAATGAGCTCTCGTTAGTCGATTCAGCAGATGTAAGCTGAAAATATGGAACGTGGCCGTAGTCCGTTGACGGTAAAGCGAGCACATCTCCCAACTAATGCCAAATAATATGGAAGTAATTTACAATCTAACAATGTAAAAATGTATAGTAATCCAACATTTAGACCAGGAAATGTCAAGAATGTTGATGCGCCTTCAGAAATGTTTGTAGCGCGGAGAATACTGTAAAGTAAAGACGACCATGTACCGTAATAACAAAGTGTGTTGCGCTGTAGAATATTATACAGTAAAGACATAGCATTTTTTTTTCCTGTCAGCCAAACTGCATATTTTCGCAATTTGTCACATACGCTGGTTGTTCGACACACTTCATATTTCGGGTTGCGACTACTTGTCAAAAATTTATGACGGGTGAACCTATGGTTAGCTTAACTTGTAAGGAAGACATCAGCCCTCGAAATTCGAGATTTAAATTTTCCGCAAGATATCGAGAACTCATTTAAATAAAACCGCGAGTAGAAGTCGTGATCCTCGCCTGACAATATTAAGTGCAGTTATGTGTGATGATAAGTTGAGTGCGAGCTAGGATTTAAATTTAAAAACAGGCCTGTATGAAGGAATTGTAATGGCGCCGGTCTACGGTGCGAGAGGTCCTGGGTTCGAATTCTAGCTCGACTATGGCTGTTGTGTTGTCCTTCACCTCATTTCACCCTCATCGGCTAAGACCTTAGGGCTTTACGGCCCTTTTTTAAGCAAGGTCTATCAATTCACTTCTAGGAGAACGAAATTAAATATTATTTCCCAAAAGTTTATTCATTAGCTTGGTTACGATGGAGTGAGAGGATCCGCTGTGGCCGAGAGGTCAGACCTCTCGCCTCCCACCAAGGTGATCCGGATTCGATTCCCGGTGGGGTCGGTCCCCTGATTTTCGCATGTGGGAATCGTGCCGGAAGATGCCGCTGGTCGGCGGGTTTTCTCGGGGATCTCCCATTTCCACCGCCCCTTCATTCCGGCGTTGCTCCATACTCACATCATGTCACCATTCACCAGCGCTTAAGACCTCGATGTTAAGCGCTGACCAAAATCTCTCACTCACTCACGATGGTGTGAGTACGTGGCTAATAGTTCAATGACTAATTATCTGTTATGGATAAGTCTGTGATTAATATTTAGAAAGTATGTAGGCTATAAAAATATTAAATACAAATTAAATTTTGCTTCAAATTTCGGTTTTATAAGTTACATAGGCCTACGTAAAGGTAAAAACATTATTTAGTTACCTCGCTGGGGACTGGAACACGTTAACCAAATTTGAAAACCACTACGAGAATAATACTACAGTACTTTATTTAAGCAAATACAATTATCTCTCTTGACTCGATGGCAATTTAAATGCGCTAATTGAGTTTCGGCGGGATTTGTGTCGGACCGTGGAAGCAACTATTTTGCAACCCTCATTTGAGGGGTGGAGCAGGGAACGTAATGTGCTTACTGTTGCCATTGTTGGGGGCCATTTTCGTGGTTTCGCAATAAAAGAGTGGGCTATTGCGTATAACACGTTGGGGTGTATTTATTATGATTGGCTGACTGTCGTGTACCGAGGCTGCTTCATGTAGATTTGTTTGGGTTTTGATTGAAGATCATTTAGATGAACGAGAAATTACGATTATGCGGTTTGTAACGTATGAATAGTTTTCACCTTTAGTTACGCCGGCGAAATTGTATAACGCGAATTTCACCTACTCATATACTTCATTGGAATGGTAAAAACACCTATAAACATTTAAATTTTGTTTTAACTGTACTGTAATCATCAAACTATGTATTCGTGTGTATATATACGTGTAGACTATACAGTTAATTCAGGATTAGCCACAAAATAAGTTCACTACGCGAATTCTTGGCTAAATTGAAGATGAAAATGTAAGTGGAAAAATGTACAATGAAATTTTATTTGCAGAGTTTGGCAACAGTGCACGGAGAAAGTCACATCTTGCGTCACCTACAGGTATTATTTTATGTGTATTGCGTTAAGTAACCGTACAATCGTGCTTGGACTGCTCGGGGATTTTATTCTGCATCATAATATGAAGGTCAGAACATCAGAAGTAAGATATATGTGGAGCTCAAGAGGGTACTGACTACCTTCAGTGCCATGTTGCCAAATTGTATACAAAAATATTATATTACAACATTTTATAACTTACGTTTTCGTCTCCAATTTACCCGAGGATTGGCGTAGTGTGTGTGCTTATTGTACGGATGTTTCTGGACAGCTTGTAAACAAATTACTTTTAAAGACAATAAGTTTTTTAAGCAAAATTTCTGGAAGCATGTTGTTATATGAGAAGCTTCACAGATTTATCTTTAGTACTTGATATTCAAAGTGTTTAATTTAATATGAAAATGTTATAAACTTTGTGAAGGGATAATTTTTTTAAAATATTTCTGTCGCCATATTTCTTTTGAAATTTCACTTTGAACACTTCTTTGTTTGAAAGAGTACATTTAAAATTGGTCATTTGAAAGTTAATTTATTTTAAAATCGATTCCGATGTAAACTTCAACGGCTGCACGTTATTGCAAGTTATGGAGATAAGGCAGTTCATGATAAAGTGAACACTAAAAAAGCCCTGCAAAATTTCTATTTTTAGACAATTCGTATCTTTCCGCGTTTGTTGGTTAATGACGAGAAAAACCTAACCTCTCTGGACACCTCACTTGATTTTTGCGCGTGTAAGATAAATTGTTCCGTCCGTATGAACCTTAAGAGTTTAATCAAAAATAGTCTATTAATTAGGTTACATAAAGTACACATGTGTCGATTTCAGTTGATATTATTTTTAGTATTTTCGTATTAAAATATAAAATTACACCGTATAATATTCGGTAATTCGATACCAAACATTCGAAGAACTATGGTTAACTCTTAACTGTACACAGTAACGTCTGGTGAAAATTTTCAAAAGTTAAAATATTAGTTCTCACGTTACCCCGAACGAATGCTATAGTGCTTGGTTCCCGGTGATAAACTGTGAGCAGAAATGTAAGCTATGTTTCAACAAGTTGACTGCATTCATTCTGCCGGCGTTACTAGATTGTTCGTGTCCCTGAAGAAGAGAATGGATCTCAGTTCTCAAAACATCGCATATGTTGTCGTCTAAGGTAGTTGCTACTTTCCGTCTGTGTTTTCACAGCTGTGTAGTCGGTATTCACTTCCATTCATGTCTTTTTTCATTTGTGTTGGTATCTTTGTCCTCGGCCTTCTTCGTCGTTATTTTCCATAGACCTTATTTTGATGTTTTATTTTACTGTTAATTTTCGTGTAATCTTTCTGGGTAGGACTACATTCCCTTCCGAAATTGTGTGTATGTTTGTTCAAAACAGCAAATACTGACTTTCCGTTTGCTTTTTGTTTTATTGTGGAGGTTTTCTGCAACTAGGAAACAATCGCTCGCAACGAGGCATGTCCATAAAACCGGTTCAGTTTATAAGTTTACTACAGTTTCCGCTCTCTACATACTGAGAAAGGCTATGGCGAACCATCGCAGTTTCATCCCCGCCTAGTCGGCCTTGGAGGACGTCGCAGTTTCATATATATGTGTGTGTGTGTGTGTGTACTTGAACAAAAATCTCTACGATAACAGATGTTTAATTAATGGTACTGTGGTTCGTGTTGTAATAAGTAAATAGAAACAGTTATTTCACTATATCGTTCTAAGTGTAGTAACCAGGGATCGAACATACGACTTTTCAAATTCGTGACTGGTGAGCAGTCACACGACATAACACTTTTAGTGCAGCGTAACAGTTCGCCAAACACATCGACGAAACACCAACATTTTGTATGCGGTGCTAGAATTCTGGTACGTGTAGCAACATCAGTGCGAAGGGGCAGAGTACCGGAGTAAGTTTCAGGGCCCCCGCGGGTAACGACTTGAATTTTATAGTTTCAAGGACTGAACGTCGTATTAAAAATTTGCATTTTTATGTCCTACTGCACTTCGCCGTGTAAGTAACTCTTTAGCAAAATGAAATATTACTTAACGTAATGTTGCCTATCACTAGGGACCCTTGTTTTTCGCGAAAAGAATTTTGCCTCACTTTGTTTCCGCGCCTTACGTGCACATCTGCAGTTCTGCTTCGTGGTCAGTGATTGGATATTTTAACTGTCGCGAACCTTGGGATTCTACCGGCAAATCACAGACGTGTTGTGTTGCAGGAACGTTGTTGTAATTGGCTAAGTCAAATGAGATACGGCTCTTCACACAGACACGCTGCCAATAGTCATGAAGCAGAATTGCAGCTGTGCACGTAAGGAACTGAAACAGATTGGGGCAAAATTCTTTTCGCGAAAAAACAGGGTCCCTACCTATCACTAAAATAATATGCCAGAAGTGTTAAAGTTATGCCAATTTTGAAGTCAGGTCGAGCTGTTTGCGGTTGGAAGGAGGAGGAGGAAATATTCTCTCCCTGTCTTCTGACAGTGAGGGTAGTAGAACTGTAGGCGTGTTGAGTTAGACAAGGCAGGTCAGGGAGGTGTGCGCCCACGCGAACCGGTCATACCGCTTGTCATGCCAGATGGCGCGCGATTTACGGCGGCGTCTAAACTCGTGTGGAGGTAAAGTTCATCACACAAATGAATGCGCTATTTTGACAGCTGGTAAATGTAGTTTTAACTAAGTTAAATATTTTACCGTCGTGAAACAATGCAGTAACTTTCTGAATAAGCGAATGAAGGCCAGTTGATATTGACAGCACATCATTCCCTGCGTAAACCAAATCACAATGCACAGCACGCTACGGAAAACTATCCCAGTAGAGCTGTTCGTCTACTCAAGTTCCCCAGTCTGAAACCTGAAGACAAGAACATATATCAGTTCCCGAAACGCCGAATCTGATGTCGTCGAAGGGAGCCAGTAAACATTCCGTCTACTTCCCTTTGTGTCGTCTGTGTTCACGCACTCATTCGTAACATTGAATATATATTCAATGTTCGTACCTCTTGTCGTTTGTACTTATTCCGCTCCGGAATTAATTTGTGTTCTTATTGTGCTATGTTTATCTTTTCGTGTCGTCTTTCTGGATACAACTGTATTCCTTTCCGGAATTGTATGTATGTTATGTGTTTGTTGACGACAGATAACACTGGCTTTTCTGTTTTTTTATTGTTTAATTTTTCTATCACTGTGTGGGGTTCTCTATTCAACTCGGCTTTATTCGCTCGCAACGGCATATGTAAATAAACGGTTAAGTTAAAAAACTTAACCCATTGAAGTAAACGTTGAAACATGACAGAAAAGTGCGCTTCTTCCTGGGATTGACTGTAATGGTCGTAAGTCCTTGTATGACCTGCCAGCGAGTCCCAGAGCCATAGTTCGCCGCTACCGACCTGTCTGAGAGAGTGAGGAACCACATACGTAGATGTAGGATTATTTCGCGTCATGTTGAACGTCAAGAATGTATACTTCACTATCGCTTCTGTGACTGGAACCTCAGCTGTTTTGACATGCCTTTGACGACTACAAGCTGGTAAGTAATAAAGAAATAAAGAAATAATTCGTCGGTATAACACGTGCTAACAAGTATAAACCAATTCGACTTTTGCCAGTGCGTATATAGGACTAAGAAATCTAAGCTGCTACCAGATGAAAACGCTAAATACTAGTGTCTCAAGGGGTTGCAAATTTTCATAACTGAGTAATCCTAAGAGGTACGTACCGTATACCAACGTCAATGAATGATTAAGTAGATACTTGACGACTTAGTAATAACAGCCACTGCAAGGTCTGCGATTCAGTACTTGAGGAGTGTCTGTCCAAAAGATGCTACTTCCACTTCCAACATAAAACGGAATCTGTCCATGATATAGTCCTGTACTGGAGTATTAACGAATTCCCTGTGCATTCCCGAGCAAAACAATGTATTTCCTTGGTGAAACACACCCAAAACTTGACGATCATGATCGAAAGGGAGTGAATATACATATTTCCCCACAACTTTGTAAAGGTGGAAATAGCGCCTTTTGAACAGACACTCCTCAGTTGTAACATCAACTAGCACACAGCCCTGTACAGTTATAGGCAACAGCAGCCCTACTTGACAACAACCTACCAGCCGCCGCTGCCCGTCACAAGGCTACTCTCATTTAGTGGAGATACATGCAGGTGTGGTGCATGATACCCATATGCGTGCCTAAATGTTGGACCTGGTGGGCCATGCCTCCTGCCCTTTACAATACCTTATGTAGACATTCCATGTGGTAATTTCGTTCCAGTATCGCTGCTTTAAATAAGTGCAACCATTCTTTGAACGACGGTTGACGAACCATAGCTAAGGAAATGAAAAATTTTTTTGTTCAATGACCTGCATCCTAGAATCCATTGCCCTATTCGCAAGCTCCGTCTATTTCTTCTTTGTCTGTAGTTCCAGTGAGTAGCAGCTAGTGGACATATGGCCGGGGCTTGACTATTCTCAGGATAGTGGATTCTGACATGTAGTTCATTGAGCTAGAGAATTTTTCCTTTCCCTAACTGTAGTTAGAAAGCAAGACAATCACTCACTTTATTAATAGGTTACACTACTTGAAATTTACATATCTCTGCCCCCCCCCCCCCCCGCAGTAAAAATGTCTTACGCACACTTATGGGCGGGCACTGTCACCAGTCGTCGCCCCGGCCTAGAGCCTAGATACGAACAAATTTATCGCAATATTCCGATCGAAGAGTAACGAACTGCGATTAAGATCGATTCTGATCGGTTATCACAAATGACGCCTTTACATTCAGTCATGCATACGTGATAAAGTGTAATGCTATATCGTTCAACTTATCTCAATGCGTTAAATTTGCTATCAGATCCCTGTGGAGCTGATATCCCTTGCACGACACAGTAGATATCTGTTGTTATTTGTTCAATCGTGGTACGCGTAGTAGTCAGTGAACGTATGTGTGCGCGTGGTCGCGTATCAGTAACAACAGATTTTCCGTCTCTGGACACAACTTGCTCCATAAAGCAAGATGAATTTATAAGTGACTGCAATAATTAATATAGCTTTTAGCTTAAATTTTAAAGTGTGATTATGGTATTTGTAACTCTTTACCGTTGTAATTTGCTTTGTTTTAAAGTAGCTTTAACTGTCTGTGTTAAATAGTTTACTTTGATTTACGTTAATTGTTTCTAAACCGTTAAGTTGAAATTTGTAATGTGAAAATCTGACACGCCCGATACCATGTATTGTATGATCCTATGTACGAATAGATACATTGAAATTGAAAGCTCTGCCAACAGCAGCCTGTACCGATGAACCACACAGAGTTGTGTACAGTCGTTACCAAGCACTGCTTATCATGCACTACGTCTGCATGTATCTCCACTAAATGAGAGAATACTTGTAACGGGCAGCGGCGGTTGGTAGGTTGTTGCCAGGTAGGACTACTGATGCCTATAACTGTACAGGGCTGTGTGCTAGTTGATGTTACAACTACTGTCCGCAGACCTGCAGTACTTCTTATTACTGAGTCGTCAAGTATCCACTTGATCGTTCATTGCCGTTGATCTACGGTACGCGCATCGAGGATTACTCAGATATGAGAATCTGCAACCTCTCAAGGGGGGATCCAAGAAGGGGGGAGCTGGTAGGGGCGACACCCCATAAACCTTTTAAAAGACAACTATGTACGATGTAAAGATCTTAAAAGTGAACTTGGTGGTGGATCATTTAAGACTAAATTGGTTTGTTTATACGGAAAAATGTAGAAGGTCACGTCGAAGTGTCGGCTCGCCGGTGCTCTCGTTTGAGTAATAATATCTTGGCAAAGTTTTTTTTTTGTAGTTTGCCCCCATCCCCTTCCCGAACGTAAAATCATTACTGGATCCATGCCTGAACTCCTTCATGCAACAATCCAACAATCACACTGATACCAGGACGTTAATGAGAAAGTTTTGGTAAACGGGAACATGCGAATGCAAAAAGTGGAAGAAATTATTCATGGAAGTTCTGAAACCATGACATAGTCTGACGTTACCTAGAATATTAATATTATATATTTTTAACATAAACTTGCAGGGTAAATGAAGTTTGAAAACTTCCAATACACCACGTGATTACGTTCCTGTTAAAATGTGTTCGTTCGTAGCTGTTCGGTTTTAAAGGTTTTCATATGAGTCCACGTAGACATATTTCTGTACCTGACCAAACACCTCACAATTTTCTCGTGCGCTGTTGCATCACGGCTGTCAATTAGTGCGTTTAGACTAAGTATGTTTACCGACTGTAGCCAACTAAGAGCGAAGCTGAAGTGAACACAAACTGAAATCCCATTACCGTAAAATTTTCTATCAAAATAAAATCGAAAACTTTAAGTAAACCCCGAACTAGAGATTGGAGAGACATCTTCTTGCAAAACATTAGAATAAAAAAATTATCAAATATTTTGGTTTGACTTCGTTCGTAAGTATTTTTTCATTTAATTTAGCTTGAAATACCCATGTCTTCTAACAATTAAACATTCTCATTTGGCTAGTCCAGAACGATTCTAACCTCTTACACGACCAAACAAACTATTCAATATGGCAGTGACGAAGCGGGGCGGTATTCGAAGGCAAACTACAGTAGATCAAACTATACACTTCGAGCAGGTGCCAATTAAAGCGCTTGTAGGTCACAGCCAATGAAGGTGTGTTGTGGAGTCCGAGGTATATCAATATACATATTCAAGCCCCGTCTATTCGTTGTCTGCTGTTCCACTGAGTAGCAGCTAGTGGACAAATGGTCGGGACTTGAGTATGCATAGGATAGTTGATTCTAACTTGCAGGTCATTGAATTCTTGAAATTTTCTTGTCCCAACATGTCATCTAGATGAGGGGTGACGTGATATGTAGAACAGCGCCGAAATGAAGGGGCAGGGGAAACGGAAGCTCCCCGAGAAAACCAGCCGACCAGAGACATCGTCTGGCACGATTCTCAAATGCAAAATTCCTGAGACCAAACCCGCCGTGAATCGAATTTGGATCGCCTTGGTGGGAGGCGAGTGCTCTAGCCACTACGCCAATCGTGGCCCCAAAATATCAAGATTTTTTTATGTTGCATGTTTATATTGGTAATTGGTAGAGACATGCAAAATTCGCGTTGTTTTCTGACAGCTGACTAGACTCCAAGTGATTATAGGCTCGTTCGACGTCTCCTGCTGGCCGATATTGTCGTGACTTGCCGCGGAGAATGCTTACACGGTAGAAAGGCCAATCTCTGTAAAGACGTAACACACGTAAATTACAACACATAAAAGTTCGGCCAATTTGAATAGCAGAATGTGCTCTGTTATGTATACGAAAGTGAAGTTTAGTCTGCTACCAAATGATAATGCGAATTTTTCATGTCTCTAGTAATTGGTGATTGTCCTCAAATTCAAGTGTAAACACTGCTGTAATATAATAAAAAGGTGTATCAATTAGTTGGAACTTTGCTTATTTTGAAACTGTTGAGACATAAGCCTATCCTTATTTGGTTGGTTGCGTAAGTGGAGGCAATAGTTACGTCTGCAGTTAATGGCAGAGACTGTAAAAAGGAAAAGCTTGTTGGCTCGGATCAGCTTGCAGACTGAACAGCGGTGAAGTTCTGTACCTCTTCTCTCGTTGTTCGCCTGATGGTGCCCGACATGAATTACCAATCTGGCTGACCGAAGAGTGTTGAGTGTTCTTATGGATGTCGGTATACGAGTGCGCCCTGGGCCACGTCACGTTTGCACACATCGTTTGTCCAGTTACGCCGTGAAGCAAACCAGATAAGCGAACCACGCTAATCCACGAAATGTAGCATTCATGTTCTTACATTCTGCTTGCGCTAAAGCGAACATTTTTTAGAACTTTGAGTGCTGAGAACGTAATATTTAGAGGTACGAGTATTACGAGGGTTTATTCTTGGTCAGGTTAAGGTTAATTCTACTACAGGTTACAAAGAAGATGTGATTTCTTATGGGAGAATTTGGCGCAGGGAAAATTTCTGCCGTTAGTTTCGCGGCTATCACAAAGGGACCAGAAAAATACGAAACTGTAGTAAAATTAAATTTAAATAGGCTTGGAAATGACAGAAGTAATTTAACTTAATTTTAAATTGAAAAGGAACTAATTTCGTGTTTTAAATTACCAACTTCATGTAACTTAAAATTCAGGGAAGCTCTATGATTGGTCAGTGTACCCATTACCCACACCAGCGCTCAAGCGGCAGAAATTTTCCCTGTTACAAACTTTTAACATTGATCTTTCTATCATGTTAGTCAGGTTGAACGTGAAGAACGTATGTATGTCACTTCTGTGACTAGACGACAGATCTTTTCATACACCTTCGAGACTGCAAGCCAGTAAAAATAAAAATAGTAAGGAAGTAATTCGTGGCGATATCACGTTCTATCCACTTATACTGTCAGAAGCTAATGGATTATCGACTGTAGTGTGTGCGAGTATATGATTGAGAAGTCTAGGCTGCTGTCAGATGAATCTGCGAAATACTCCTACCTCTGGTAATACTACTGGTCCAGCGGTGCGTGGCGGGCTGTTGCAAAGTATGCTTGCACTTGTACACTGCTGTACATATGTTGTGATGACTCGCTAGCAAGTTACGAGGTGTCCTTTAAGGCTACTTTTCAGTCACCATGTTAAAGTATTTAATTTTTCGCTGTTGTGAAATTCATAAAATAAAAATATGAAATTTGCGACTACGGTGAAAATTCTATTAACCATCCTCTATCGTACAAGTATGGAAGTTGAACTTTCAACGTTTATTTGGGCCGCAATTGAGATTTTTTTTTCTTTTTTAATAATTCTTAATTTGTATTACTGATTGCGACCTATTTTACTCTACCATTACAAACTAAATATTTTTATTATCAGAATTAAAAAAATAAAATAATCTAATTTGACGACTACAACCGAGCCTTAAGGGAGAAGGGGGTTCAAAGAAATGCTGCATTTGTGTGTTAGTCACAAAATATATGGAACGCTAAGGGTGACGCTGACAGGCGTAAGCACTGCAGTGTCGCCTCTACGCGTAAGCTACTCAAGAGTCCCATTGCTTTTCTTGTGATCTCTAAGAAGCGGTGAACATATCATTATATTTGTGGGAAGAATGGTTTAAAGTACCGCGCATTATTCGGTATTTGTGTATTTCGAATCAGGTAGGTATACTCACAGATACGACAATCTGAAGAAGACGTTTATAGTTATATTAAGGAGCTCTGAAATAATGTTTCTAATAAACGTGCTTTTAAAATAATAGCGAGACAGTTTAAGGTGAGTGTTCTCTTCGTAGGAAAATACGTACTGCTTGTTCAGAAGTTTCGCCAAGAAAGAAATAATAACTCGTTGCTTAACATTTGAAAGCACAGGTGATCCAAATTCCCTTCGTCTGTTAAGAGGCATCCCTATGCCTGTCCGTCCAACTTGCTCGAAGTAAATAGTGCTGGCACTTAAATTGTGGAAATCCCTGCTTCACGATAGGTTTTCCTCAGCGGCGTGTTTTAAGTGGTTACAAGATATGTGTTTGCTGGTTGGTTAGACTTGCCAGATTTTCGGAATGTTGGTAAAGAATAACGAAAAATAGCCTTCTGCTTTTTTAAGGTCTGGTTATTCCTATGCATTTTATTTTTCTAAATTTAGGAGCAGTACCGTGGATGAGTAGGTAGTTCGCAATAAAGTAAGCACCTTTGAAACATTGCTTACATTTTTCATTTCAGCCACATTTTAATATAAATATAGCGCCCAAAGTAATATAGACCTTTTTTCATTACATACAAAAATGTCTTCAAGGGATATTAAGAGGATATGGTACATATTTCAGCGCTAAAAGAATCAGTTTAAAATTGTAGGTCTCTCGAAGCCAATCTGCAAAAAAAAAAAACGGCAAACCTAGACAATAGTTTTTGCTAATTTTCTAAGGAAAATTTTTTCTCGAGTAACGTATTTTTAACAAAAAATTTCTAACGCCGAAATCTCGTACATTTAAATGCGGCGCAATATATCACCCTTAACAAACGAATCATTCTGCTTAAATGATCGTTCGTAAAGTTGGCAAATATCGTTATCTAGGAATGTTGTTTTGCAGTTTTTCCATACTGACATTCAGAATCGTGTAATTTTCAATTAGCGTTCTCGGCGTTTAATTATCTATCTCACAGTCTTAAGCAAGAGGTAGACTTCTTTGAGATGTTCTAAAAATGTTGCCGATTAGTGGAAGTAGAAGAAGGTTATGTGAGACCATATTTTGTTCGTTTGTTTGATCGCGTTACGTGTCCTCGAACAGCACAAGGCTGTGGTAGAGAAACACGGGGGAAAGGGGTTAGAAATCAGCCAGGGACTCTTTATGGAACCATTCCAGTATTCACCTGGAGCAATTTCTGGTAATAATGGTACAACGAAATCAGGAAGGTAGGGGCTGGAGATCGTACCTGGATCCTCCCAAATGCTAGGCGAGTGAAAGCCGAATGCAAGGCATGCAAAATAATATAGGTAGTTCACGATAAAGTGAGCACTGTAGTAAGTTTTCTTTTAGCTGTTCTGCAGCCATCTTTACTATTTCTAATATGAAAACTTCCCTGTAACTGAAAACCAGTCTAAACGTTTCACATTCTCAGAAATTAACTTCTATTGGCCCAATAAAACATAGTTTCAATTAATTACAAGTTCCGCTGAGTGCTCAGTTTATAGTGAACAGCCTATATAAATATAGCACTATAAGCAACACTTCAACTACAGTACCGTATATAAAAATTAACGATTGAGGACACATATATTTAATTATTCACCTAAACGGGCCCGTGGTTGGCGTAGTGGCTAGAGTTCTCGCCTCCCACCAGGCGATCCGGGCTCGATTCCTGACATTTTCGCATGCGAGAATCGTGCCGGGCGATGTCTCTGGTCGGCGGGTTTTCTCAGGGATCTCCTGCTCCCTCATTTCGGCGCTGCTCCATCACATCATGTCACCCCTTCACCAGAGCTAAAGACCTAGATGTTAAGTGCTGACCGAAGTCTTTTTCGTTCAATCTTCAATCACTTTACCTAAACAAGAAAAACTCACGCGGAAAAATATTTAGTGGCAGCTACAAAACATTTTGTGGGTATTCACCCTGTAAAATTAATTTCGTGCTCACCACAAAATCAATTATTTTTGACACCACTTAAATATTGTGGCCATCACAAAATTGTTTTGTGTTTACTACAAAACGATTTTGCAGGGAAGACTTCCTACAAAATTTTTCTTTCAGAGCACTGTACCATGATCGGACTACAAGTTGTTTTATCGCACGTATCATTTACACTCGTGCATATCGGCGAGGTAAGTTACGTAATAATGCCGTACACCGTGGAAACGGAGGCAAGAGGCTCGGCCAGACACAAGACGGGTGAAATGCTCGAGGTGAGAGGCGTCTTGCCTGGGAGACCGGGTAATTAATTAGGCGTTAGGGATTCCCTGGTGCGAGGCGTGCTGCGCCTCCCGTATCGCGGAATTAATTAGCAGCGAGTTGAGCACGCTTCTTGTCTCGACCACTGGCAGGCCAGTTAGCGCGGGGGCAGCTGGCGGTCCTCCAACCACAGACCAGCTTGCTACTGCGCAGGCTGCGTCGTCCGGTGGCTGGCGAGAAGGCGACGCTGTCAACAACATCGGTTTAAATTTACCTTACATATACACGTACACATAAGTAAACATGACTTGACAAGTATAAGGGAAACATACATTATATGCAATACAGGTTCTCCAGAAACAACCGGGTTTTAAGCACACCACGCGAATCCTGGGGTAAATTGAAGACAAATATATAAGAGGAAAAATGTTGTACGACATTTTACTTGCACAATGTGGCAACACTTCACGGTAGGTCAGTAAAATAAAGGTTTTGGTGACGAATAATTAGAGGAAAGCTGGAATCTGTTTTAATCGACGAAATACATCCGTAGTAAGAGTATCCTAAGTTTGCCCCGATTTTCGAGTGGAGCGTTAGCCAAAATTTTTGAAAAAACTGTAGATTTTTTCATTTTTTCCTGATTTTTCTCAAACTATTCGAAAACGAAGCTTCCAATCAAAATAGCTGTTCCGAAGGTAAATGAAGCTTATTAAGTTACTTTTTAAGCTAATTATCACATTTTGAAAAACACCTTTTAAATTAATTTTCTAAATATTTCAATTTAACCGATAAAAGTAATGAAATTAAATTTGTAGAACATTTTATTATGCTTATTCCGAACACTTGAAAAGTGAGTTTTAGTTAGTATTTAATTAATAATTTGAGCCACCATTGTAAAAAGAAAGGTTATGGTGTGAGAAATCTTTCTTTTCGAATAGATTATTTTTTATTAGCATATATTTATTTGGTTAAACTTAAGAATTACCATCAAATTTAATTAGGTAGGAAACACAGACTGAACATAACATAGGATTAAAATTCACTTGATCACACATGCTAAACCACTGACATGATATAAACTTTTCTTACACTTCATATGTTGTATTGCGAATAAGAAATGGTTTTGGGTCTTAATAAATATACAGAAAATAAAATAATAACAAACAATGGAAAGATCGGTGCCGACAAAGATAGAAAACTAAATAAATATTTCCTAATCCGAAATAATTGTGACAATCTAACAAGTTTATTGCTACCCAAGTTTAAGTAATAACATACATACTTATTCGTTTAGACACGATACATACAAACCATTGACAAATTTAGCACTTAAAAAATTATCTTATATGATGCATTTATTGGATACTCATAACACACATACTGTCTAAAATATAGAAACACAAGGATTAATAACAGCATTGAAATGTTTTACCAGTAACTTTATAAATATATAAAACACAGTGATTATCAAATACAACATTATAAGAAAACTAACAGCTGCAAACTTGTTCTATAAATTATATTCAATATAATGTGCTATGGTTTTATCAGTCTCGAAGCATGAAAGACAAGCAACTCGGCTAATTAGTTTCCTTGGTCATTCTGAAGCTAGCTTTGTCAGTTGGATTACTGAAAAATATTGTGTTTTAATAATTAAACTGACATACAAACGAAAGTACATTGAATTTTAAGGTGTAATTAACAGAAACTCGTAGGTGAGAAGAATTTCAAAAAACTAAAATATAAATTTCTGTAAATTGCTGAAGAACGTAGCTCTTAAAAACTAGACAAGACGACTTTTTAATCTGAAAGCATTAGACACTTAATTTAGAAAGTTTTTCCTCTAATCATTTGTAAACATAAATGCAAAATATTTTATTCCATTAATTTTCAAAATATGTTCATTCTACCATTAGGTACGAATTTTACTGGTTCCAGTTTTAAAAACGATCGTACTCATGACATTATCAGAAACTTGTTGATATTAATTAGCAGTGTGCAAATAAGGCTCCTTTCTTTCGTGGAAAATAGCACAGTTTCTCTTCAAATAATGACGATTCAAAATAATATATTTATAGGAAAGAGAATACACTAACCACATATGATAATAATTTGATTTAAACAAACACAAATTATATCTTCTAAATAATATCACATCAGACACTTATTAATAATACATTGTGCGTCTAACCCTGAAGATTTACCAATCTCCCTTCTCATATTAAATCAACATTCAGCAATGCATCTATGATAACAGTGAGACATTTCATTATCATTTATATTTTACAATTTTAATAGACAATTTTACTTACAAAACATGTGAGCTGATAAATGACTTTATTAAATACATAATACACACAATTATATTTTCTTTCTTTTAAAACAAGGTAATTCAGATGGCTTCTCTAAGATCTCATCCTCACAGTCTGATAAACAGTTGTCTTCTTGGAGGTATATACTCTTCGTTGCAGACGATGTTGTGTTGAACACTGTCGTCTACTGGGGATTTTGCACACGTTAGGCCTTTGCAATTCTTGCAGATTGTTGTACATTTCAGATTACTTTTGCGGCAAGAGCAGACTCCATGACAGCCTTTGGCACACCTGCAAGACACAGTTTTGAGGAGCTCTTCGGGTGCTGCATCTCTATTTGTTGTAACAGGGACTAGGCCATGTTTGGACGTCTTCCAGCCCCATAGCAATGGATCGATGTGGTTGCTACTCCACATCTGCACTTGCAAATATGTCCTCATGGAATGCTGGCGAGCAGCTGCTGAAGTTGGAGGCAAAGAAACAAGGTTAAATTCATTTCTTTGTAGTGATTTCTGAAACATCTCGAAGCGTATTTCATCAAGTGGCATATCACTACATCCAGAGTAAATTGTCGCAATGAATTTCTGTCCTGCCACATCAACCTCATCTGCAGTACTTTCGGCACCAACAGGTCAGTGTCTTCCCCCACAATAACCACACAATCCGCATGCTGGGCGGTGTCAATGGCACTGGTCACAATTAGAGTGTCAGCATCCTCCTTCGCCTGCTTTACAACAAACTTCTCAGCTGTAAATGTCTCAGTCAACATGTAGATAAGACGGTTCTTGTTATGTTCGTTTGATAGAAATAATTCTTGTGGCATTGTCACCGACATTGTCTCATCAAACATAATATTTGCTGCTGTCAACGTATTACCTCGCCGAAGTCGTTCCGCTGATTTTATACCCTTCGCACTTGCTTCATCCGGATATCCATCCCCGTGCCATCGAGTCGCAGTGTATAGTTTGTGCACTGTCCTCCTGTCTACTTAGAATCTTGTCACAGTTTAAGCAGTCACGTATGGTGCACACGCTCTGTAAAACAGTTTTTTTTTTAAATTACGTTTCTATAATGTAATCATAAATTAAAATGTAATGGTGGCGTTTAAGAACACTATATTATTCTGTATGTTACTAATTAATTCTAGCTATTTAAGTTAATATGTGCAATTTAAATAATATAAACAAACTATTTTAGGCCCTGTTCCAATAGGCCGTAGCGATGTTTCGCTCCTTATTATAAGATTTTCTGCACTTTTCATGAACAACTACAGATGTACGACCAAGCAAATGAGCGTACTTACCATCTCCCCGTTTCTGTATTTTTAATTGTGTTTTCATGACCGTTCGTTTATTAATTACTTACTTTTACAACCAATAAATAGCAGTGTACTGAGAGAGCAGAGAGAGAGAGAGATAGAGAGATAGAGATAGTGAGAGATAGAGAGTGTGGGCGTCTCATTGAGAAAAAGTGAACCTGAGAGAACGAGAGGGAGTGTGGATACACTATTGAGTTGGGACATGGCCTTAATTTCTTATATATGTGTTTTATATGCGTGATGGAAAATCGATCACTGCATTGCACTGAATGTTGTATAAATGCATTTTACGGTTTTCCTGCAATATGATCGACTCATGTTTATATATAAATTTCGTGTTTACACAATTACTTGTATATGTTAATGGTTTCCATATTCATACCTTAATGAATTTCTCATATAATAAAATCTTCAATATACTTCATTGTAACCTACATATTTACGATGAATAAATGCAAGCATTCTACGGAATTATTTATAAGTGGAAAAAAACCAAAATCATGTACGATAATTTTTTTGTATGCATGCCTCATATGGGAAATCGCATATACTTGTTAATATAACAAACCTAATTAAAATAATTAGGTTTTGCTAAGTATTGAAATAAATGTGCTATAAATGATGTAATCCAATATTTTTTTGTTTTATGATGAGCCATTAAAGATGTTGAATGTCCAAAACCGATAGATTTTGGAATTTCCCCAAAATTTAGAGAAATGAGTAATTTTAAAATTGTATTCTAAAGAAAACGCAAGACCCTATTTCGTATAGGTATTCATTTGAAGCTAAATTAAATTATATAAATAGGCCTATAACTTCTTTACAAACTTTTTGATTGGTCGCTTCGTTTTGGAGAAATTTGAGTAAAACCTTAAAATTAAAGAAAAAAATTCAGTTTTTTTTTTTCAAAATGGTGGCTGAAGCTCCACTCGGAAATTGGGGCAAACCTTATGTGATCATACTAGGGGTATGCTGAACACATTAAACCAGTTTCCAGCTTTCCTCTAATTATTCGTCAGCACTGTCTTTTTTTAGTCTAATTTTACTGGCCTAAGGAGAAAGTATCCTCTTGCGTTTCACGTTACGGTATTATATGTTACGTTAAGAGTGTTCAAGTGCGATAAAATCATAATTTTATATTTTTATGAAATATTGTTAGTTTTGTAGACTTGTGAGTACACTTTTCTCTTACGAAACAGTTTTAACTCGCATAGTTTTCTCACAACGGTGCGTCAAAGTTAAAATTGGCATGTTATGCTGCCATGCAAATAGTGAAAACCTATTGACTTAACGTTAGTGAAATAATTGACGGTGAAATAACAAGTTATGTGCTACATTATGAAACATTATTAAACATCCCGCGAACTCTTTTTGTATTCTAAAAAATTGCTGAATTTACTACTTTTTTTCCTGTACATTTGCTTTTTTTAATGCAAAATGTTACGTTATTGTCTTTTAAATACTTCATTGCATATCTCATGGGATGTAATATCACAGTTAATTATTTAATTTAAGTAGGTCAGTTGGTTTTCATTATTTGCATGGCAGCAGAAGAAGCAAATTTTGACTTTGACGCACCGTTATGAGAAAACTATGAGAGTTCAAATTGTTTCGTAATAGTAAACTGTACTCTCAAGTATAGTCTACAAAACTAACAATATTTCATAAAAATATAAAATTATTATTTTATCGCACTTGAACACCCTTAAGTAAACGTAGAATCATGTTTGGACTGCTCGGTATTTTAACCTGCACCTATAATACGCAGGTCAGAACAGTAATAGGCCTAGTAATATATCTGTAAAGTGCTAAGAGGGAACTAACTTAAGTGTTATGTTCTCACAATTAGTATGTAAAATGCCGTCGTACAACATGTTGCCACCAACGTTTTCGTTTCCAATTTAGCCCATGATTCGCTTGCCACGCGTGGTTGTTTCTGGACACCTGTGTGATATTCCTGTACGTGGAAAGGAAAATTACTTCAGTATTGTAAAGAAGTAAACCTAGGAGGGTCGAATCGACGACTTCTGTATATACTATACGTGAGACCGTCATGAACGGGATGGTACTGTTTCACAAAACTGTTCCACATGTGCCCATTGTGCCAATGTACGAAAGTAAAACACATCGAGTGAGTTTGGAATGTCTTAAAAACACTACTTCAAGTTCTCCAACATTGCTCAAAACGACCTTTTCAGGCTACCGTACTTCGAAATGTAGTAACCGGATACATGTGAAACTCGGATGTAGACGTGAACTAAACTTTGCTACAGAATTTCTACGAATAAAATGGTACCGTCAACGTTTGAAGCCCCATGGTAGAAATGGATCGGTGGGAATCTTGCACGCTAGTTAGTTTAGCGTTTGGCTCGTCGTGGCGATGCGGCAATTCATGAGCGCTTCTAGGTTGCCCTTATAGCTCCGTCGTTTCTGAGCTTCTAACGCGCAAGTAAGTGACACCCTTGACATACGCCCATTTTATCCACTGGCCTATCTGAACTGTCATGTAAAAATTAAGGCAAAAATGTGGCATTTTCGTCATAATTTAGTTTTTTGAATTTACATTTATTATTCTTTTATAAGGTCAAGCAAATTTGGTATAATTTCACCTTAGCCTAACTGTCATTTATACGGTAAATCAAATAACACAAACACACATTTACAAACACCACAGTTTTCACAACTTGCATGTTAAAACGTATACGTGATGTTTTTTTTTTTTTTTCGTTGAATTTTTATTTCCAAGAGTGCGATCTGCAGTGGTGGCATGTCTGTTTTTTGATCGTTCGACTTCCAGTCCTTTATTCTCGTATTTTCGGGATGGCCATCGGTAACACAGTCGACTCGCATTGGTGAGGACACGGGTTCGATTATCCAATCCTGCCATCCTGATGTCGGTTTTCTATCGTTTCCATAAATCGCCCCAGGTGAATGCTGGGATGGTTTCTTTAAAGTGGTCGCCTGCCCCGGGCTCCGAGCGGAGTGCAGAGCATCGGCCGTTACAAGACTATACAATAACTGCTCAATGCACATGACTGATATCTGCATAGGAATACCATTCAAAAAATGGTACACGGGTGTATACGTATTTCAGGTTCACAAATAAACATTGAAGCTTATTTTCCAGCGTTCGAAAGTTGCTAAAAGTTATTTTTTAATTCCTTTTTAGGTATGAAAGTCATGGCACGGGATTTTTTTAATGCAGTACACCTTTGTCTTCAATACTGCTCCGTAAAATGATAACGGAATGTATCATAGAGGACAGTTGTTAGCGAGAAGACAGCACGCCAGTTCAGTGAATTGCACCTTAGAGGCTAGGGGGAGGCGTGATGTGGGTGTTATGTCGCCCTTATAGCTCCGCACGTCTAGGCCTTGGGCGAGCAAAATACGTCCACTCAAACGACCTCTCCCAGTTCCTGTAATTATGTCAAGTTGTATGTCAGCGTCTCGTAATTACCTAGTAAATGCCTCTTCACGGAACTTTCACGGGGAACTCCCCGTTGTTTATTGCAGGGTTGATAAATGTTTGACGTTTTTCTACAGTAAATAAATAAGTGTCGAGTAGGAAGTGAATACGAGGGCAGGGTTTCACACCCCGTGAGACAGACTTTCAACCTGGGAGTCCGTAGGCGTCTGCCGTTCCCTGAGAGATGCCCTTAAGAGTGTTCACGTGGCAGAAATTCGTAATTTTATATTTGCTTGGCATAGTGTTAATTTCTTAGACGTTACTTCTGACTACATTTTCCACTTGTAGACATTTTTTAGCTCACGTAGTTTCCCTATAGCGGCATGCCAAAGTCAGAATTTGCAAGTTACAGGAATATAGGTTTAACAAAAACCAAGTGACTTACTCGAACAAAATAATTTACACTGAAAATTTTTATGGACACTATGCTAAAAATTAAAAAAAAAAAAAAAAAAACGCACATCAAAGGATTTTTGTCTTTTTTGAAAATTTCCATAAATGAGGTAAATTTTCGTCATTTTCGGACTTTTTTTAAAAAGTACAAAGGAATTACAGTGTGAGTTCTTAAATCTTTTAGCATAGTGCCCATATTATCTTACTTCAGTGTAAATTATTTCATTCGAGTAAGTCACTTGGTTTTTGTTAAACCTATGTTCCTGTAACTTGCGAATTCCGACTTTGACATGTCGCTATGGGAAAAATTTGAGAGTTAAAAAATTCTACAAGTGGAAAATTAAGTCAGAAGTAACGTCTATAAAACTAACACTATGCCAAGCAAATATAAAATTATGAATCTGCCACGTGAACGCCCTTAAGACGGCCGCCTAGTGAAGGGTATGTTTGTGTATGTGAGGCGAAAATCGACGAGGTGCTACGAGCGACGTCGGCCGGCACGTGTATTGTGATATCGCCTCTACGGCCAAAGTCGTAAACGAGCGCGCAGTGTTCCCGCCCTAACGTTTTTACTGTAGGACTTTAAGCGGTGACCACATAATTTTATAGAATGCGTCACTGTAACGAAGTCCAATGTACTTGTAGACTTCAATTTCCAACAAATCCGTTACATATATCTTGAGAAACAACCTCGTGAAAAAGCCGATTTTAGCCAAGTTTGAGGGCTTTAAAATAATGCTACCAATGTGCGTGATGTCTTGAAAGTCACATTCACAAGTAGTCTGAAGTGTGTTTTCTTTTCGTAGATAAACATTGTGAACGCACGTTTACTGACATCTGAGAAAAATCGTAACTCCGAACACGCTGCACGCAGTTCGAGCGCTATCCAGGCGGCCACCTTAAGAGCCCCGCCTCCCTGCACCGGTTTTACGCAGGGCAGACCCAAGCAGCGGTAAGTACTACCGAGACGCGGGCGCCTAGTGTCGCATAGCTTCTAAGCTCAAGGCGCAAAACTGGCGCGCAGTGTTTCCGTTGTATCGCTGGAATTATCGGACTTAAAGCGACGACCCTATTATTTTATTTCTGGGAAGTATGTACCGAAGTTCACAGCAGTTCTCTTAAGTAGTTTCGTAAAACTATGAGCAGTAGATTTTGTGATATACCTGTGCAGAAAGGTCGTTTTTAGCCATGTTGGATGGCTCGGATATAGTATGTCCAAAGCTCGTGCTATTTTGAAAGTACTTTACATACCTTCTCTGAAACGTGCTTTCTTCTCGTAGATAGGTACAGTGAGAGTACGTAAGATAGTTTTTCCAATAAACTTTTTTTTTTTAAATCCATTGCAGCGTAGTTCGGCAGACAATGGCGGAATTCACGTATTGCAGGGGCGGGAGAAACAGGGGTTCTTCGTATCCCGAAAAAGAAAATCAGAACCAACCCTGCTAGGAATCGAACCCGAATCGCATTAGTCAGACTTTTGTAAATAATATCGTTATCATCATTAGGGAGGAAACTAGCATTATTTAAAAATGTTCTACGTCTGGCGAGAATGCTATGTAACTCTCTCCGCTTTTTGTTGTTTGCAGGCCAGGCCAGTGGCTGACTACTTAGTTGACAGGAAAGTAAGATTCCAACTGAGTATTTTCTACTTCCTTATCGAGGATGCACTGTGATCCACGAAATACCTTTTATTTCCATATTACGTTATCTATTTCACCACAAACAAATCAATTGACAATTTTTAAATACACTTCAGTGGAATGGTCACAATTACTCCCTCGCTTAATGTCACATAGTTTACGCCGAAAATTGACAGTTACTATTTCGAAAACGACAGAATATTTGGAATAACTTTCGCAGCCTTTACACCTAATGTGTCATACATTTCGTTTTAATCAACCCAGACTTCTCGGTAACCATATAGGCTAAAATATAGCCCGTGATTGACTAATTTGTACGGGGTAAAAATAAACAGCAGCCATTTCGAAAATGAATGTGAATATTTTGTTTTTCCTATATATTTTATACCAACTACTGTGATTTTTAAAACTTGTATTCGCTTATTTAAATCGGTTTTAATTGTGATTCAGTTTGCTGTAATTTGGTAATGATGGCCATAGATGACAGGATGTACAAAAAAAATACAAAAATTTTGTTCCCTCATAAATCATTGGAAATAACCGTCCTCGCCTTCTATCCTAAAAAAAAATGTGAACACTACTATCCGTCCTATTGCACGATAATATAAACCCTGAATAAAATTACTAATATTTATAATTTTATATAATCAATACATGCATTTCCTTTCGTAACAGTGACAATGTATTTGTTCTCAATAAATTGTATAAGCAAATATTTTGTAGAGTCATGCATATTGTTATTTATTATATGTTACCTTAGAAGCGTGTAAATTTCCCTGTCTTATTTGGCGACATACTAGACTTTACTGACCTATACTCGTCGAAAATCTCCGTGACGTTATTGGCCCCGAACCTTCGTATCTATGTGCCCGCATGACAGGATAGTGGGAATTTTACGATTTACTTTTTCTCATTGGTTAGTACAGTCCTTCAGGCGCCCCAACTACCGGCCAACAACCTAAGTCGTGTGAGGCACAGTTTCTTGGAATCCAGTCTGTTGTCATATAATAATTCGAAATTTGCAGCAGGTATCTATTAATAGGTTCGTACATCCGCTACAAGAGGCGATATGCTGTTTTAACGACCAGCATACAGCGGTAAGCCGCTCTGTGTATCTCGGTCAGACTAACCCCATCAGCGCCAATTATTCGACATGTCTAGGATTATACGCGGTAATTAGGAGGCATGTTGCCCGCCCTGTAATAAGCTGGCATGTTAGTTTCGTTCGTCGTTCACGGTTTATGGTGCTCTTCTGGCTGAGCTTAGCGTTTTATGGCAGGGTTGTCCCGTCATCCAGTCGAGCAACTTGCGACGGTAATGAAAGTTGAGAAAGGACAACTTTTAAGCTAATTAATACGTAGCGTATGTTTGTACTTGCTTAACAAGTGGGTTGAGTGGCGGTTGTGACATTACAGTCACAGGCTCGGTACACTTCTATAACGTTCATGCATATTCATGACGTTAATTATCTGGTAATGTTCCCATTTTTGGCAACTTGTTTTCAGGACACCTTTAATTTTTTTTTAAATTTACTTTTATAGGTTTCTAATGGTGCCTTGGAGTGATTTTGTTAACCTATATGAAGTTTGTGTTTAACGTATACAGAAAAACTGAGCAACATAGAGCCATGGTAAAGAAACGGACTCGCATTTGGGTGGGCACGGGTTCGAATCCCGGTCCGTATGTCATGATTTGAAGCCACGGCTAGTGTAGCGGCTAGGGAACTCGCCTCCCATTAAGGCGATCCAGGGTTCGATTCTCCGTCGGTTCTACCCGGATTATCGCACGCGCGAATTGTGCTGGACGATGCCGTTGGTCGGTGGGTTTTCTCGGGAATCTCCAGTTTCTCCCGCCCCTTCATTCCGGCTGTTTCACGCTCACCGCTGGAACTTCGCTGTTAATAACTGGCCAAAATGTCTTCACATCGATCATGAATTTTATTTTATTTGGTTTTCAGAAATTCCTACAACCGGATGCTTTTACGTTCCTTAATTTAGGACATGGCCGCTTCCCTTATTGTTTCTGAATCTGTAAGCCACCGGCCCCCTTAATTACCGTTCTACCACCTTTCTCCTTCTACTAATAAAATTCAGATGTTTGTTTTCCCTTTTTGCCTTGTTCAAGTTTCCTTAAAACCGTGTCTTTAGTTCAATTTCCCCATACCACAAATACTATAGTAATTATTTAAAACTAAAGCTAAGAAGAAACAGAATCTGTTAGCAGTTATTTTATGGTCATATTTCGTTCCATATCTTTATTGTTTTGATATGTCTAATCGTAATTGGTGACAAATTATTTACTTATTTAGGCCTCACCTCAGTAAACGTGTGTATGTACTTCACTTCAAAAATGTTCTATAAAGTTAAGTTAAGCTTTGTCAGCAGCAACACGTTAGGTTTGGTGATAATTTAGTACAGGCTTATTTTTTCTATAGCGTTCAAGATTTAACTTCGCCTCTGGAGAAGCTTCTGCTTTAGGTGCATGACCCATAAATAGCATACAGATCACACACAGCAACGATTTCTTAAAGTACAGGTTAATGTATGCTTACACGTGAGAAAATGTTTTTTTTTTTTCTATTAGAAAGAGATGTTTAACTGTTAAGTAATAAAAATGACTATTCTCTACTGTTATATTCGTGATGGGAAATATTATATTCGAAATAATTAAAAGCATTTTCAGATAATGGGAAAATGTTTAGATGACGGTTTAGGTATCTCAAAATTTTGTTAGACAAAGTGTTTTACATACGTAATTAATTATTCAGTTGTGCAACATTTTAAAATGAAGTTAAGAGCACTTTAATATAAATATACATAAAAGCAAATATATCATGCCATTTTATGGTTTTGTGTAATTTTATAATGTAATGCTTATGAGATGTTTAAATGGAAATATAAATAGGAAATAATGTTTCGAGCAATATTTTAAAACCAGTTTTTGAGTACGTTTAACAGACGATAATTTTATCTGTACTACATCACTACAGCAATACATGTGTATTTACTGAGTCATATAATTCATCCGTAGCTTTGTAATACCTATCGATTTATTGTGCTCAAGGGATATGGGAACGAAGGCGAACGTATATGAGTGCGAGGTCAATATAGGTACAGTATTCTCGTTCACTATGCTAGTTGCCATAACCGTTAAAATTAGATGCAACTATAGAAAATGTTGCAAAATTTGACTGTCGACGTTTGGTAGCATGTTGGTTATTTAGCTAAACACGTCTTACATACTAGCTTAAAAGACCATGCCCATGTAGTTTTACAGTGGTTTTCAAAATTTTATATAAAGTAAAATAAAATCGGTATCGAAGAGTCCCGATCAGAGAAATTATTCTTATCCTATTTTAGATGTTTGCACCCAACATATATGAATTTTTGCTATGTAAGTAGATCAAAATTAAGCAAAAATGTTTTGCAGGTGAACGGTGAAATGTTTGTCTTAATAATGCACACATTGTAGTATTTTTCCAAAACATTCTGTTAAAAATTATTTGAGCTCTTCGCGCAAGTTTGAAAACAACTACCGAACATTTCTTATATAATACGCGCAGCTCCTAAAAACTACCAAGTCGGACATGAAAATCCAGAACTATACTCTATCCATTCCAAGATTGCAGCTTGTGTCACTCCGCATGTTCGCGCGCTTGAACGGCATTGGCTGTGCAACAAACCGCCGCACCACCTCCGCGTGTCTCGCGTGCTGTCGACTGGCATAAAGTGGAGAAACGGAATCGCGCCTCGCTGTGGAGGAAATGGAATCACGATGGACGTGGCGTCGTCGCATAAGTCGTAGTTAATCCATTCCATGCACATATAGTATTTCATGCACACAGAGTGATGTTATATTACAGAGGATTAAAAAATGTAACTGAACGATAAAATTACCTATCCCGAACTAAAACACAGAAATTTCGTGTAGGACCTATTTCCTGTCGCAACGACGTTGTTAACTAACCAACCAACCAATGATCGAGAGCTCACCTGTGACATTGTTTATTTCTGCTGCAACCTTGGAATGGATACAGTATAACAACGACGTAAAGATTACTACAGTGAGAGTAAGTAATACGTCCGCTAGAGTGTAACTATGGGCTGATTTCTGAATTTGTAATCAAAGCAGCGATGCCTTTACATCCGGTGTGGGTTTCAGATACAGCGTTCGAGGATTCGGTGTAACGCACGCGTCGTTACGAAATACGCGAGTTACGTCAACGTGTAAGTTATACCGCTGATAAAATAACACACATTTTAGACGTTCGTAAAAACAGTAATTTATTTATTGTTATTGATGAGTGGGTGGACTCTACTACAATGTATTGCCCCCCTCCCCTTCTCTCCCGTGCCCAACGAAGAGAGACACTTCATGAATTTTGTCACGCGTTTCAATTTCACTGAAGGCGTCCTACTCCTAAGTTATTCCGCGCGTGTTCGTGACCCTGGTGGGATGTCTCGTAAACTTTCCCACAACAGCGAGCACTGTACAAAAAATAACAAATGAAGAGACTTGTTTACGTCGCGAATTGTGACCATCTCTTCGTCTGAAACAACGCCTCCGCGCCGCGCGCCATACACTGCGCACACTGTCGCCTTATAAGGGAGGCGTCCACCCACGTGGAGGGTGGTCCGTCGTTGATTTGGCGCGAGTATTTGGGGGGAGGGGGAGGTCGTACATTTCACCATGGGCACGTTTTACATAGCCAGAAAGGCTAGTGAGGGCGTGGAGAGAAAATAAAAAGAGGGATGGGGGAGTGCCCTGCGTCTCCAACACGTGACGTTCCCCAGCTCCCCCTCCCTAGCTCTCTTGCAGTAAGTGCATAAGCATGTGTGTGTATGTATAAGCCCGTGTGTCGAGGCGTGACATGATCCCGGCGCAGCGCCACGTAACCGCGATCCCGCACAGCTGTCGCTCCCAGCTAGGGGCCGCCACAGCAACGTACACCGCCCGACACAAAACGACAACAAGCGCTGTCACTCCAAGCTAGCGGCCGCCGCAGTCACGTACACCGCCCGACACAAAACGACGACACGCACCGTCAGTGTTCCGTTGCGTCGACGGTGCCCCCTCGCGCGGCATGAAGGTTTTCGCGAGCTAAGGTTATTCCTACTACAAATTAGAAAGCTCATTGATATGAGTTCGACAGGGGAGAATTTCCGCTGCTAGTTGTAGTCGTATCGGCAAGGGAATAAACTTAATAACATAACATTCAACCTCAATTGGGCTGGCGCCCGCTGACAAATCTCTACCCCAGCTTCATTTCAAGTCCTCAACCCCTCTAATGTCCTCATGAACTTTTCAGCACTCCTATCCGCCTGCAGTTACTCCTGCAATACATACCCCTCCCGCACAGTATTCACCAGCATGGACCATCATCCCTTCTTCAGCCTATACTCCTTACCCTGTAGATCTTCACATTGTTGTCCTTACTCCCTCTGCACTGTCCCTTAGTCAACCTTACTGTCAATTTACCCCACCCTCCTCCATTCACCTTGGGGCCGTGGTGGCCGAATGGTTACACCATTCGCCTCCCATCAAGGCGATCCGAGTTCGTTTCCCAGTGGTGGCGGTCACTGGAAGTTATCATGTAAGGATCGTGCCAGATGATGCCGTTGGTCGGCTGATTTTCTTGGGGCTCGCCCGTTTTCCTCGTCCTTTCATTCCGTCACTGCTCTATACTCACCTCATGTCACCCCTCAATAGCACTTAAGACCTCGATGTTAAGGGCTGACCATAATCTCACACTCACTCCATCCACCTTTAATAGGCCTACCTTAAACCGCCCGACCAGTCTCTCAACCCTTGTCTTATCCTTTATGACAGCGTTTATGTAAAAAAATCTTTGTTATTCGGCAATGTTCTGTATTACACAATGTTTTCTACTAAATCCCCAGCATGAAATAGTCCTCTTACCGATACGGGCGCAAGTACCAGTAGAAATAAGTCCCTTAGCCTGCTCGTTAATTCGATTATCTTCCGTACCTGCAGTATAATTATCCTTATTCCAAACTACGCGAGAGGTTTACTGATGTTAAATTATTTTCAAATGAAAACACGAATATTTTTTAGATTCGGTTATTATAGAGGTCTAGATAATAACATACTAAAAATTATAAAAATGATAGTTTTCCATTTTTGTAGATTTTGTGGTTTCCTGCCCTTATTTTTCCTAACGCAGTTTTAAAATTTTTACTCGAAAGTGAAGCATACTACCGAATAGTGCTGTATAAATAAAAGTCCGCTGATAAAATATCTTCTCGGCGAAAAAATTTCATCGAATTTTGATTAGTAGTTCAGATTTTTTTGACAATTACTTATTCTAGTCATCCGCTCGACATCGTACCTTTCCGTACCCTTTAATGTCTGTTACCTGATTTTCTGACCTTAAGGGCACCGTCTACTAGAATCGTGAAGAGGCGCGCAGACCTTTAACAATCCTGATTTCATTCGAAAACCATTCAACATGCTGTCACGCGGTTAGGCTACGAAAAGCATTTAAGGATCTTAGTACAGGTCTATAATTTTGCCATTAACTGTTATCGTTCCTAACAAGTTTTTTTTTTTTTTTTAGTGTGAAAGTGACCGAATCGGGACTTTTGACGCTGATTTTTATGTAAGAGTAATCATTTTCACGATATTCTGAATATTATAGACCTGTAGAGCGACTCTTTCCCTTTCGTCGCGTAAGATAAAATTATATGGTCACCGCTTAAAGTTCCAATAGTAAAAACGGTTCGGCGGGAACCTTGCACGCTAGTTCAGCGCTTGGCTCGTTGAGGCGACGCGGCATTTGATGCGCGCTTCAAGGTCGACCTTACAGCTCCGTCGCTTTTGAGCCTCTTACGCGCGGGTAGACGGTGCCCTTATAGGTTATATTCAAAAGTGGAGAAGAGACAGCGTTTTGTAGGCACGAAAGGAGTGGAGAAGGGGGTATTAGGCCCGCAGATAGCGTGTATGACACACGTTTCTTATACGTATAAGGATCAGGAAATCAATATCGTATGAGGAGGAAACACACTAGGGCCAGAGTATCGTATCCTGAATGAAATTTTCTTACTGGGCGCCCGTAGGCATCTGCTTACCCTGGAGGATGATGACATCGATTGAACCCCTACCGTGGAGATGCACCAGAATGAGAAGGTCGGGGGAAACGGGATATCCCCGAGAAAACCCGCCAACCAGCATCCAGCACGATTCCCAAGCGTGGAAATCCGGGGACTGACCACGCCCGGGGAGTTAACCCGTTTCGCCTTGGTGGGAGGCGAATGGTCTGACCACTCGGCCGTCGCGGCACCTAGGATCAGGATGTACAAACCGTCTTCAGTATTTTTATAAACTTCCACACTCGACCGCGAACTGCGAGACACACACGCTAAGGTGGGTTACAGTACCTGTCGAACCTACGTTCGTCGTTCACGACACCACTGACATCGTTTACCTTGGCACTAAAAGATATTTAAGCCGTTTTTTCGAGACCCTGACAACTACGTAGGAATAAGTATTTTCATGTAAATATTCACACTAATATCACATACTTATAAAATTTACCCCGTACTTTTATTCATATAGTAATATGTTTGAGCCCCGACTAACGTGATTTAAGTTGCAAGTTCTTATCCTTGCTCTTGCGAGGGCTCAGAGGTAGGCAGCAATGACGTACTGAGTCAATGTTCAGTTGCGAGATGATGCAGCACCGACTAGATTGCTCGGTGAGGAGGTTCTGCTCTCGGTGTAAGCGTGCGCGTGTACGTATGACGTCAGGATATGAGCGTGTGCAGCTGTGACTGGTGCGGGAGGTCGTGATGGCGCCGCGAATAACTCTCGGCAGGCGGTATTAGCGCACACCGGAGGTCTGACCACCGCAGGTTGACTACCATGCCCAGCCAAGATTTTAATACTCTCACTAGTTGCTGACG
>PNEQ01012221.1:123878-153691 GCA_003012365.1 Medauroidea extradentata
TCTTTGTTCAGACACGTTTCTCATTTGACTGCACCAATCAGAATAAGATTATTGTGAGTCTGTACGTCCATAATTTGACAAAGCCAGTGAGAGTAAAATAATCCAATCATAGACGATATAGCAGAGCTGCAGGTGTGCACATGACGCATCGAAACCAAATGTTGCAAAAATCTTTTCGCCATAAAATCGTGGCTCTACGTATTACATGTATAACGATCGCAGTTGTCTATTGAGTGGCCGCATTACGGTCAAATTGATTCGACTCCACGTTAACTACTGTACCTCGGTGATTGCATCAGGATTGTACAACATGATCAAATACTTGCGTAACTTTCAGAACACTCCACACGTCTACTGAGCGCCTGCGCTATATAGATCGTTCACGGTAAAGTCGGTACATCGTAAGGGCGTCACCTAACCACGCTCTTAAAATACGTTGCAGTATGTTCGCAAATGCGGTTTTTTTTAAACGAAACTATTCCACATGTTCCCTTTGTGTCTATGTACGAAAAGAAAATCGACTTCGAACTATGACGGGAAGATAGTTTCAAAACATCGCGTCGGTTAGAAAAAGCATTTCGGAGCATCTCAAAATGGCTAAAGACAGCTTTTTCCACCTGTTATATATGAAAATATAGTAACGGAATTCGCGTGGAACTACTCTAAAGACATGCAATGGACTCCGCTTAAAAGTTTACGGCAGAAAGATCTGGAGTCACCACTGAAAGAGTCAGTCTGGCGAGTGATTTAATATACCACTACACGCCACTTTAGCGACTTGAGGTAGAGGTGATACCGCACAAGATGAGCCGGTCAACATCGCCCTTGGCACCGTGCCTCACTCACACAAACACAAGACCAATAGGCGGATGTATAAACGTAAAGAGCGTGTAAGAGAAAACAGTGGCACGTTACATTTGGAGACTACGGAAGACTGCGGCAGCGGCAAGGACGAGACAGTACACGCATCATACCTCACCCTAGTCTCTAGGCGCAAGTAACTCAACTGGCGTGCAAACTTCTCGCCGACTTCTAACAGACATTTTGTGGTGACCCTATCATTTTATAGTGTATTATTAAAGTTAAAGGATTATTTTGAGTGCATATACGTTTTAAAAGATTATACGCCAAGATTTCAAAAACCTAAAAAAACCTTAAAATAAAAAAGGCAAATTTCACAAATTTCTTCAGCAAATACTTTAGTGATAAATATACGTCTTAATTGGGCATACATTGTGTAACGTACTTGAAATGTTATTACTAAGCAGACAACACCTAAACCATGCTCAGCAGTTATCGAATAACCTTGCAACGGCCTAATCTCTGCACGCTTTTCAGCGACCTGGGCAGGCGACCACCTTATTCCGATCTCCGCATCCAGGAAACAGTACTCATAAAAAATACATCTCCCAGGCCTTTCCCCACTGGCCAGTGCGGCCGCAGCTTTCCCACCGTGCGCCCCTCCCCACACCGGACAAAGTCAGTCCGGTCGGCTTCTTTGATCTCAGAGGACGTGTGTGCGCGGAGGACCGCCTCCAGATCGATGGCTCAGTACACGTGCGTCGCACAACATATGAGGCTTCACCGCCGTCAGATGTACAGCGCCAGTGCGCACATAACCTGTGACGTCAAGATTGTCGCACTTTCAATTATATGATTTGTTTGGCATCGATCCACGTATTATTTAGAGACGGCCGCATGGCTGGCACTCGAACTGCGTACAGGGTGTTCGGAGAGATTTTGATCAGCGCTTAACACATAGGTCTTTAGCGCTGGTGGAGGGTGACATGAGTTGAGTATGGAGAAGCGTCGGAATGAATGGGCGGGGAAAACAGGAGATCCCCGAGAAAATCCGCCGACCAACAGCATCGTCGGGCACGATTCCCACATGCGAAAATTCGTAGACCGACCCAGCCGGGTTAAATTATAGGGTCATCGCTTGAAGTCCCGTTGAAAAATGGTTTCTACGAAAACACTGCGCACTACTTTAGTACTCCGCGCCTAGAGGCGATGAGGTGTTTGACGGACGTGTTATATTCTACTTATAGCCATCCCTGTTCCCAAGCCTCTAACGTAAACAAAATGCTAGCGTCTAATAACTCTTAAGGCTGCCGCCTGATGAAGGGCGTGTTTGTGTGTGAGGCGAAAATTGATGAGGCGCTACGAGCAACGTCGGCCGGCACTTAGTAAAAAAATTTGTACATTCAAAAGGAAAATCATGTAAGCTATCAGAACATTATTAGTCAGGTAATAAAAGTGAGATGTCAGAAACCTTTTAAAGTGGTTACAAATATCGTAAACACCTTTGGGAACTAGTAAAATAAATGCTAATGGGCAAATATTTTGATTTGAAACAAAACAAACCTAGGAGACCTGTCACATTTTACAAAACTATTCGCACTTTTACAGAGAAATTTTTTGGAAACTAGTTCCCAAAAATATTTGTAACACTTTAAAAAATTGTTGTAAAATGAACCAGATATTAACTGTAAATATACCAAATTTGTGTGTATATTTACATAAATGTTTGTAAATATACAAATAAATTAGTAAAAATATAAGTTTTTTGTAGATTTTACAAAAAAATTTTGTTGTCTTACAAAAAACCTTTTTGTAAAAGTACAAAATTGTTTTTACTGTGGGCCAAAGTCGTAAATGCTCACGCAGTGTTTCCGCCGTAACGTTTTTACAATGGGACTTTAAGCGGTGACCCTGTCATATTATTGAACGCGCCACTGTAACAAAGTCCAATGTACTTGTAGATCTCAATTTAGAACAAATAAATCCGTTACATATATCTTGAGAAATAAGAGCGTGAAAAATCAGATTTTAGCCAAGTTTGAGGGCTTTAAAATAATGCTTCCAATGTGCGTGATGTCTTGAAAGTCACATTCACAAGTAGTCTGAAGTGTGTTTTCTTTTCGTAGACAAGCATTGTGGAGGCACGTTTACTGGTCTCTGAGAAAAACGTAACTCCGAACACGCTGCACGCAGTTCGAGCTGCAGGTATAGTGACTATCCACTAGTGACTGGCTCTCAAAGACGTACCTCGATGCCTCAGATCAGACAAACTACCTTCTTGTCGGGGCCATTAAGAACATGTATAGCCTTCTGTGACTAGAGTGTGTACGTCACACAGAGCTCGTAAAGATGTCAACGTTCTCTTGTTCACTTTTATTGCAGCACGAAAGTGGCTGGCGTGTCTTCGCTCTGTCGTCGCCACAATATACGGCACCATCTCCTCTGTACATTCCTGTTTTCCGTTGAAACTACCCTAATTTGGAAACTTTGCCGGGAATTAACCGGGCATAAAATGGGCGCCTCTGCTTTATTCTGATTCGTTTATTGCGTTCGCAGCTTCGGATTGGAACAGATTACCGTTACAGCTCAGCATCTCGACTACGCTATAAATTCGTAATCGAAGAGTCAAAACGTAGTTATACATTGCCTGTTATTTTTAATTTACGATAGTGATGTGCTTGTTGACTTTATTTTAAATGCCTTGAATGCACCACATCAAGGTGTCAAACCACGTTCGATTTTACTACATAATTTATATGTGCTTCAAATTCTTTTGGTTGGTTTGTGTTTTAAATTAGGTTTAATTCAATAAAACGACTAGATAAATTTACAAGGTTTATGTTTTTGGCTTACTTTTAATCTGCTGCTCCGTATACAGGTATTTAACGTCATGATCTCTTGCATATAATGTTTTTGCGATAATTATTATTTAAGCATAAACAGATTAGATTACAAAAATCTGTGTGGCACTTTTGTTTGCAATGATGTTTGCCGTGATAGATAATTTCTTCAAAACAGTGAATTTGTATGCTTCCGACTAAAACGTCAATCAGAATTTAGATAATTACATAATTTACTTAAACCATAGTTAGTAGAGACATGCAATATTCGCGTTATCATTTGGTAGCAGGCTAAACTTCACTTTCATATACATAACAGAGCATAATCTGCGGTTCAATTGGCCACGAACTTGTATGTGTCGTCATTTACGCATGTTATGTCTTTGCAGATATTGGCCTCTGCACCGTGTAAGCATTCTCCGCGGCAAGTTACGACAATATCGGCCAGCGAGAGGCGTCGACCGAGCCTATAGTAACTTGGAGTCTAGTCAACTGTCAGAAAATAACGCGAATTTTGCATGTCTCTAATAGTTAGATATGATGGTTAATCGCGGGAAAACTTGACTGTTTGTTGGGTTTCAACATACGTCCAGCTTACTAGACGACACTGGCTTTAGCTTGTACTTGGAGCTGTTGCCCTATTTGACTGAGCCAATAAGAATCCCGCTATTATAATATTTTATGCATGTTATTGGTCTGTAGACAGCTACGTTGTATCAGACGTACATCACCCAATCATATGTGTTGCAATAACTACAGCGTTTTCAAGGGTATGTTGGCACAAAATATTTTCGCGATGCACCACCATCTCTAACCATAGTATTTACTGTCTTGAAAAAACCCAGCCGCCATGGAGAAGACGATTTTAAACAAAACTGCCAGAGTTTTGATATCTGCTCTCGTTTAGACGTTAAAATTTAATAAAGCTGAAAAAATTAGAAACAAAATAGCATAGCCTTAAGGCGGCCTAACCGACGCTTCAGATGTGTTGCAGTGTGTTCGTAAACAGTTTGTTTCTACTAAAATATTGCACGTGTGCCCATTGTGCCAACGTACGAAAAGAAAACAAACTTCAGAAAAGGTCGGGACCTTATTGTTAAGGGGTATTGATCCCTACCACCTTGGATTTATCTGTTTTTTCTCGATAACTTTTATTCCAGCCGATGTATCAAAATTTTTGTCACGACAGGGCATTGATACAAACTTAAATAATTTTTCTGTAATTGCTGGAACCATAATATATGCATTATTTTGCAACGGGAAACAGCTTAAAAGGAAAAATTGCTTTATTTACGGGAGCGACTACAGAGGCCACAAAATTAACAGAAACAATGCCAGGATTCCAAAAAGTGAATGAAACAATAAACTATGCCTTGTCAGCGTGAAAAAAGTAAACAAATGTGTCTGTTACCTGATTTATAAAAAAAAACCGTAAAACCGGTCCGACAGGGATCAATCCCCCTTAAGACTCCACGCTCGTTTAAAACATTGTTTCTAAGCCCTCCAACATGGCTAATAACGGCCTTTTCAGACTGCCGTACTACAAAATGTACTAACCGAATGTATGTGAAACTCAGATTGCCACCTGCACTGAACTTAGTTGCAGACTTCCCACCAATAATATATGGTCACCACTTAGTGTTCTATAGTAAAAACCGTTCGGCGGGAACCTTGCACGCTAGTTCAGCGCTTGGCCCGTTGAGGCGACGCGGCATTTGATGCGCTTCAAGGTCGACCTTACTGCTCCGTCGCTCTTGAGCCTCTTACGCGCGGGTAGGCGGCGCTCTTATTAAGTATAAATAATTGTCTATCTTGATAGGATTTAGACTATGTTACATACAATTTTTGGGAATATCTTTCATTCAGAATCGAGAGTAATTGTATTATTTATTTGGCGTACTTATACTAAGTTTTTCACTTCGGCAAATAAAAGTTTTAATTTTGTAACATTGATCTAATATTACCTACTAAGCAATCTTATTTGCTTTTACTGCGAAAAATAGTTTGCATATGATCGTTGAGATATGATCACGGCACGAACACACTGAACTCAATCATAGTAACACAGTTTGAATAATATCGTAGTTAAAGATAGTTAAATGTTCACAATCAATAAGTATTATCATTACTTTACGGCTAAAGCTCCGAAAATAACCTCAAAATAAATTGATAATTGAAAATGCCATGGGAATTAGTGACTACTGTGCGTTCGGAATGTAACGTTTCAAGCTGGCCTTTATTTATCAGGAAGTTAACTTAAATGGCAGTTATCAACGTAGGCGTTTGGTTCCTCTTTGACTCCGGTATTAGTTAAAGATGAATATTCGCTCCATTATTGCAGTATCCTAAGCAAAGTAAGACTACTATAGGTGGTTCGCGATAAAGCGAGCACATTTCAGGACTATCTTGTTTAGAATAAGGATTTAAAAACACTATTTATTATGACCTTAGACGTTAACTTACACGCGGATTGTTACTTAAGGGGGCGTGGTAGATAAATAAGTGCTGAATTCTTTAATTGAGATCTACACTTTTTGAAAGTCAATATAGAAAAAGTACGAAACAGCAATCCTTGATTTTTATATTTGCCAACATTATGAGCAAACATTTACCCAGAATGATGCAGTTGTTAAGCGTATACGTTTGCGCCGCAATTAAATGTGCGAGATTTCGGCGTCAGAGATTGTTCTTCAGGTATACGTTAATCGAGAAAAATTTTCGCACAGAAAATATGTAAAAAGTCTAGGATTGTTGTTTTTTATTATTGTAAATTGGCTTCGAGAAAACTATAATTCTGAACTGATGTTTTAGTGCTAAGTTATATACCATGCAGTCTTAAGGTGCTTTGTTTACGTTAAATAGTGGCAAGAAACTATAAATTAACTGAAAATATTGAGTAACTAGAGCTACAACAGTGTGAACCACCATATGTATTTTCTATAAAATTTACTTTAAACCACATGCACATTCCAATACTGCAATATTAACGTATGTCTTTGTATGTTAACACATTTTATGGTAGTGATGAGTGTTTTTAAAGAAGTTAGTTCCACAACGTAATACAAAACTGCGAGACAAGCTGTCACATTTGTGGGAGAAGTAGACGTGGCATCGTGGCCTCGTCGAGAAGGGTCAAGTCAAACGCGCGCGAGACGGGTGACAGATACTAGCTGGAGCGCGCGGTCAAATGGGGTCCCGGCATGCATGGCATGCGCTCACGTCTGTCAAGACCAGCCGGGGACAGACAGCAAGAGAGAACGACGAGACGACCCAACAGTTCAGTTGGCATCCAACGTCGTGCATGCCTTGCCTGCTCGAGACATCTTTCATTGTTTTGTTACATGTTTTTTCTAAATATAAATTTTGCGCTGCGCAATGGTTATACGTTGGACTCGCATTCTGAAGGACTCGGGTTTAATTCCTGGCTCCTATCATACTGATTTAGACTTTCCATGGTTTCCCAAAATCGCTCGAGGCGAATGCAAGGGTGATTGATTACTTAACAAAGGCCCAGGCCACAGGTGACTAAGGCCAAGGCTGACTTCTCTCTCAGCTCCTGTCATTGTACCAAGTTGTGTCTCACTGTCTCTAATGACCTCGCTTTCAACGAGACGTAAAGCCCATTTTTATTACATTCAAGTTCGAAAGGCAACGCGATTTCTTATAGATAAGTATGCAAGGAAAAATGCTCGCCGTTAGTAGCGCTGGAATAGACAAGGGACCAAATTTATGCTGACGCTTACAGAGAGATCTTATGATGGGGCAAAACTGAACATTACCGAAGAAAGCAGTTCTCTCTATAAACAAAACGCTAAACATACATTTGACTACCTTGCCGACACCAGCTAGCCGCGGAATTTATATCTACAACTCTGTCGTTTTTGTGTAGAAGCATAGGGCAAACTTTTATACACCAGCTCTGAAAGTTTCGCTGCTAAGCGCTATAAAAATATCTCACTTCACATCGTTGGTGGTCTGTCTTGCACTAGACTTCACGTCGTTGTGAGTGACTACAAGATAATGCTGGCGCCATGGCTAATACATGTACAATTACGTATTTCAATGATACTGTTTAAAATACAACCTAATATCGATAACGAAGAATCGTTACATTGTTTCAACACTATAAGATATATCTATTAATATCCATTTTTTTTTCATTGAAATAAACCGTGGGTTTTTTACATTTTTGCACATAAAGTATCATAAATCTTACTATCAAAATACGACAATTAGTGAAATATTCTTTTCGCGGGCTAACTGTCCGTTATTTTGCTCAAAGTTTACATACAATTGTGCACTGTACGCCTGCACAGTCTCGAATTTTTATTCAAAGAATTGTGTTAAACACTATATAAGTTCTTTGCACCTATGTAAATAAAAACTAGCGAGCATAGCCTTAACTATATATTGCTGCTTCCTCGATTACTCAACAGTCTTTAAAGATTAGCCTACATTTTTAATTTAGTCGCCTTTAGCTTGTGAGTGGCCGCATTACGTTTAGTTTGGCTCGGCTATACAATAATTACTAGCTTCAGATTCGTGCATTGAGACTGCACAGTACTGAACAAAAAACTGCATATTCTGCAATAACTCACCACACGCCACTGCACGAGATTTATTGCGGCATCTTGCACGAGTATTGTATGCATCTTGCTTCGTGTAAAGGTGCTAAGGTTAACTGAGTGTGAAAGTGGGGGCTCTAATCCTTTCCTAGATTTATTTTTTCGCTGTTATTTCTTCACGCCCATGTGGTGAGGACATTGATACATACGTAGTATGACTCAGTTTCTATTAACCGAGCCACTGTTGCATTTGTGGTTTTTGCTGTTGCAATTAATGCATTTCACGACTTAATGACATAGCTTCTGGGCTGTTGGTGGTGGGGGCGGGGTTGAAATCCTGTTTAGTCCAAAAATCTCAGTTTTACAGGAAAGAAATTTTGAGTTTTTAAGACCTGTGTCTCGTAAGTTCTTGAACCAAATAGCTTCCAACGAACACCAGCATATAATCAGAACTATATCTCAAAATACACATTTATAGTCGTGTTCCAACTTTGTAGTACGAATGAAGTTATAAAAATTAAACTGTAGCTGGTTTTGTTCAATTTAATAGAATCATCTAGTTTAGCAAAAATATTAGCTTTTCTCATGGTACCCGCTACTAGCAACTTGTTAATATTCTGATGTTAACGATTTCACAATCCCGCAAGAGAGCGGCGGCACTGGCGAAGGAATACGACAAGTGGATGTTTAATAAACCATTAGTCTCAAACTTCAGGAGGATTGCCGCAACCAATCGTAGGGCAAGAATCTGATGATTCGTGGAGTTAAGTGGGCCTTAGCTCGCTTACAAAACAGTCTTGAACCAGCAAGGAAGGCTCCACTCTGGGCCTAGGAAAGGACCGATCAAGAGAGAGGATTTTGACGACCTGCAAGGAGGGGGGGGGGAGGTGAAGAATGGGAAAGACAACGCGTTAGGGGGCTCGAGGAGACACTCTCCGACTACGAGGACGACCGGACTTCTCGTCCCGGGGGTCGAACCTGTGGAACTGCGGACACGGCGCAAGACCGAAGTCGAATACCTCTTCTCCCAGTTTCGATCGGCAGCCAACGAGGTGAGTTCTGTTGGTTTAGGGCTGCGAGCGATCCCTGCCCTATCTCCTATATATCCTATCTCTACTTTCTTCCTTACTAATGTTGTAATTGTTGTATTTCTATAGCTTCACTTAATAAACTTCTGTTAAGTACTTCTTATATTATTTTTACTCCCTTCCCTTGCATATTCTCCTCCCTAAACACCAAGCCTTCTGCAAGGGGATCAGGGGGGAAATATAACACTATGACATACTTATTATGATAATCACATACATAAATAAGAAGGGAAAAAATATTTTGTGAGAACAGTGAATAACTTGTTAGAATCCATTGTCCTGTGGATATTCAAGCCCTGCTAAATTAGCTGTTACTCACTAGAACAGCAGACATTGAATAAATAGACAGAGGAGACTGTATTGTAACATTCGGATCACTGAATTCTCTTTTTACCTTCCCTACAATAAGGAATAAAATAATGTTTTGTTTCCATTAAACACGAATAAGCATCTGCATAGAGCAAAAAGTGAGTCGCTTGCTATTTGTTTCTGCATATTGTATAATACAGTAGTCTTCTTTGGTTCAGTATTTACAAAAAGGAACAGTAGTTTCCTTTGTTACTAAATTCATTTGTGTCTTCTTAGATTCATTATTCAGTCTTCATCTTAGTCGATTTTCACTTGGCCTCTATCAGTGTCGTGTTCATCATCGCATCGCGAATTCCTGTAATATTCGTTGCATGCTGGTTCTATTAGAGGAAAATGCTAAAAATATCTGTTTATTTTCTCTGCTAATTGACAGACGATCCGTTTAGAATCGCCAGAGTCTTAAAATAGTTGTTTCCTTTCTCTCTTGTTTTCTTACTCCCAATTTCAAACGGTTCCCTTGTTTCTAAATCAGCCGTGAAATGAAGCTCGCTAACGGCGTTTTTTATTGTATGCGAATCATTGTACACATTGCCGGAGAAACTCCAGTCCATTTGTGGTCTTGGCTATTTTAACTGAAGGACCTTTTTTTTTTTAACACGCTGGCCAAAATAAAAATAAAATCTCCCTCGTAAATTACTTCGCTGAATGACTTTTTTTTTTCTTGGGGATTCACATAAAACCGACCCAAAGCATTAGGAAGATTACTTTTCATAAATAAGCCCTGCCTTTCTCTTTAACTCAATGGTCAATATCGCACTCATGTGCGTATGTCCCAGCACTACAAATGTATTTATTTTCCAAATGTTACAAAGTATGTTGGACTGCAAAAATGAATAAACGAGCAGACGACAAGGTGATTTTTGTTCTGTTCCTTTTCATGCATCTGACTAAAGAGTGACTTGGCTGAAGATGTAATCGCCAATTTCATTTTCCCTTTGTACAGCTACCGATTCGTCTCGTTTATAAGAGGTAACATCGCCTGTAGATACTGAGGTTTAGGACTGTCGTGTACATAACCTGTTGTACATAAAACGCTGCGAACGTTATCAAGTATTGCGTTGAAGATATAAATAAAAGGTTTGAATGTGCTGTCAGTTGTAGACTTAACTTGTTAATTTTTTATGTTCATAAGCCTTTTCAACTTTGGTTTGATGGCCAATTAGTTCCTCCTGAAGTAAAGATTTTTTTTTTTTTTTTTTTTTTTTTTTTTTTTTTTTTTTTTTTTTTTTTTTTTTTTTTTTTTTTTTTTTTTTTTTTTTTTTTTTTTTTTTTTTTTTTTTTTTTTTTTTTTTTTTTTTTTTTTTTTTTTTTTTTTTTTTTTTTTTCACAATTTTAAATCCCTTGTTTGACTTGTTCAATGTAAACCAAGTGTCTTTATGAGGTTTCTTTTTACTTAGATTGAAATGGTGAAAATACATGTTAGGTGCAGTGTAATGATAAACACTGACTTTTCTGTTGTTAACCTCTTTACCTGTACGATTCACTAATGAAAATGTGAGCAGGAAGAAAACGTTCAGTTGATAATTGTCTTTGTGCCTTTACGTTTCTTTTTTATCTTAGCTTCGTTGGTCTGTAGACATAATTCTTGCAGTCTACTTCTTTTGTTACACCAAATGCTCTAAAAAGACTTTGTTTCACATGATTTTTTAAAACCAGTCAAACTACATGCTTAATATGTATCACGTATCCGCATTATATTTCACATTGTTTCTTTACCTTGCCTGATGATATCTATGAGGAAACCTTCGTTACTTGTTTGCCCATCACTATACAACTAAAATTTCAGAACCGTTTGAAAATCATCTTTTAATCAGATCCTGGAAACAGAACGTTGTTTGAGTGCCATGCAAATGGCTGTTACTTTTCTTCTTTCAACATATCTCCGTTTTTTTTGTCTTGTATGGCTTGTCAGTATTACTTCACTCTTGATGCTAGATCCCCTCTTCTCTTAATTAATTTTTTCAACTGATCTTTTAAGTTTTATTTGTAGCTGCATCCGAGTCTTGCGTTACTTTATTCGTCCTCAGTGACGACGTGGCTGTTTTAGTCTCGATCATGTACTCTAATGATGACGAAGACAGGCCACAATGGTCAGCATTATTTTCGGACTACGTAATATCAAAGAAAGAAATTCAAGGGTTACTTGGCACTAAGAATTTTCTGTCGTACAATTTTCTTGATATAGTAGTATCTTCACGACATTAATGGTAGATTCCTTTCAAGTTTTATGTCTGTTCCAGTAAATGTGCACGCATCTGCCTTCATGAAATAACTATATGAAAAAAGCTAAACTACGGACATTTTGACATGAAACTATTCTAAAATAGTATTTATAAGTCAATTTAAATAAATGTTGAATGGTTGCTGTACGAGTTAGTTATAAATTCAAAGAAACTATTCCAAAAATTATGTGCTGATAAATGGCCAATAAATACGTAATAAAGTATACATCATATGACAAACAATTACTAAATATGTTTCTACAAAGTTACCAGTCGCAAACGAGATGATGCTGGAATCACAATAGCGCGACAGGCGTGACGCGAAGTACGCGACGCGAAACGTATTCTGACATCTCCAAATGAAAATGCACTGAAAATTACGTTTTCAGAGAAATAAATTTTTTAAAAATGATTTGCCTGATTTTCCCCAACACCAGCCATGTTCTGACTTGCAAGTAATGTTATGTATGTTACTAACGACCCGGGTAGCGCTAATTATCTATAGCCAAGAAATGAAGTCTATACATTGACATGCCGCACACTTCCAAGTCTCGACCCTACTTAATTAATTATTTATTATTAATAATAAATTAATAATAATGTGTTATATTATCATTATAGTCGGTCATCTTATATCGTATAATATTTATTTTGAGTCATATTTTCCCTACAAATTAATTGATTTATTATTAATTAATTTGTAGGGAAAATATGACGCAAAATTGGCAAAAAGGAAAAATTATGTTGCTCTGATCGCTACCGAACTGCACAGGATCACCCGCTGGGCTAATCTGAAGATTACCTGAAAATTTCATCAATATCGCCTCAGCCGTTTTGGAGTCCATATGGAACATACTTACACACATCGATATATCTACGCACAAGTGACAAATATAAATACGTGAACATGGACAAACATGCAGGGGTAACGACCAACACATGTCCTTTTTAATGGCGCCCAAAAACGCTGTTGTAAACAACACACTAGTTAGTATTATTGTATTTGAAACATTATTAAAATATATTATTTGCATAAACAGTTAGTGCGTTTTGCATTGCTTATTTACTAAAACAACGTAGCTACGCGTGTTTTGTAAATAAAGTACACGCAGAAAACACAGTCAACCTAAAAAAAAAAATTTGCCTGAATAAACCAAAAATTATCTACCTCAAATCAAGCTAACACGACCACTAGTTAAGGAATTAAGTACAGGGAACGCGGCCTGCATTTCAAGTTTGAAACATTTATGTCGTAGAATAAACCTTACGGCCCTATCACACTGTCAAATTTTTCCTTCCAATAGCTTCAAATAAAGTTGGTCAAATAAAGTTGGATGGAAGTGATGTCACAAAAACGTCACTATCGCGGCCATATTTGTTGGAGGAAGTTTGATGACCTTCGTTTTCATCCAATATTTGAGAATTGGACGGGTTCGAAAATTTCTTGGATGTTGAATGGCTCAGCTAATTACAATCACACTCTTTGTAAACTGAAATATCATAACCTTCATTCGTGCACAATGTTGAGTTGGATGGAAAATATTACTGTACTGTTAGGTAAAGACAAAGCAATCCATTGTAATTTAAACTAACCGAAGAGTTGGATATTTACCTTAAAAATACCTTACTAATGTTTGAAATGTAGACTTACTGAGTCCGTGCAATTTTGATTAAAATACATAAATCCACAAATTAAAGATAGAAATATTGCAGAAAAATTGCACTTATTGTTCTCTCGTGAAGTTTCCCTGCTAATAAAATTATTTTGCATTATTTACATATTGAATGCTCTTAAATTGAAATGTGTACCAAACTTTTACAATTATTCTAAAACATAACCAAACATATAGGTTGAGAGCTCCAACAAAATTTGACAGTGTGACATGTCTTCAAACATATTTGATAGTAACCGGCCAACTTTATTTGACGGAAAATTTTGATGACTTCATTTCATCCAATATTCGTATTCCAACTTTATCGTAAAATATAGTTGGAGACAAAAATTTGACAGTGTGACAAGGCCTTTAGTCTAGCCCGCCAATAAACTGGTTTGAAAAAAACAGTTATAGTTTTTATACGATGTCCTTCTAATACGCGATGTTAGGACGGTTCTCGCGCACTAAAGTTACAGTTGAATATATAAGGAATTAAAACAGGAACGGCATTTTTCTTGTTTTCGTGGATTCATTTTTAGCCTAATTTTTTTTTATCTTCTGTTAAATGTTTAAACAACCGTGTAAGAAAACAAGTTAATGAGTAATTTATTAGTTGTTATGTTACTTACAGTTTAGGACGCATACTTTCGTTATTGTAGTGAAGAAATCAATACTGGTAAAAGTTTTTCTTTTCAAGGGTCAAACGAATTTTGTCTGAGTTTAGCGTAAAAAACTTAACACGTTACGCCGTTCACGCTTCAGGCGAAGACTTCTCATAAATATTAAACGCTTTTCCCGCAATCTACTCTTGCCTGACGTAAATAAATTCTACGAGAGCGACGCAATAATTGTAGATTCGACACTGTTCTCTGGTGTCGTTTGGCCGACATGCATCTCCCGACGTGCCGAGGATGTCGAGTGCCGAAGTGAATAAGGCCTTGCTATTTTGTTTCTACTGTTTTTGCGGTTTGCAGTAATTATTTTTTTAAAACTAAACGAGTGCAAATATAAAAATCCTGTCTTGCAGTTTCGTTCAAAATGGTTTTTGCCGCGATAGCTAATTTTTTCAAGACAAAAATTATACGGACTCGACTGAAAAGTCAATTAATCAGAATTTCTTGAGTTACATAATTAGCTAAAACGATAGTATTGACTACCTTGAAAAAAAAAATCAGCCGATATGAAGAAGACGATTTTAAACAAAACTGCCGGACAGATTTTTGATACCTGCTCTTGCTTAGACGTAAAAAAAAATAATATCACTAAAAAGTAGACGCTAGATAGCATGACAGTAAGTCGCTCAACTGCACGAGTATTGTGTGTACACTGATCGTGGTAAATTTGTAACTTCGTCTCTCAACGAGATTAAATATTCTGAATCATTACCTCAGTTCTTAAAGAGCCATGAGACTTGCGTACATATTCGAACACTTTATAATAAATGTACTGATTTTTGAGGTCTCTATAAAAATGAAACATATTACGAGGAAATTTATTTTGCCAGCTTTATTTCTCATACGGCAATATGACTTCGGAGATTTGAGTTGACTGGAAGAAATAGTTGGGCACGGTATTAGGAGAGAGCTGGGCACAAGAAAAGCTAAAAATGTAAATTGAAATTTTCAGGATTTAAGTTTGTCAATAAATTTAAAAAAAATTGTCAGTAATACATTTTACCAATTTTAAAAACAACAGTAGTTTTACATTTTTTAAAGAAATGTTTTAGAGCAACATAATTTTCATATCGAAGAATCCCTACACACCATTTATCACAAATATATCTTAATATGTATCTAATTTTTGTTAACAATAAATTACATACTTTTTCAGATTTTTGCACCCTAAGTACCGCCAGTTTGTTATGAAAATTGGCCAAAATCAATCAAAATAATATTTTCCAAACGAACGGTGCATTATTTTGCAAAATGCCTACATAAAATAAATATAATTGTGTTTCGTACGGCTACTCATAGTCTTGATTTTTTTTTTTTTTTTTCAAATCATTACGTTAAAGAAGTGATGAGATTTTTGTGTGCCAACGTGAAAATTCTACCTGTTATGGTTGTAAGAGCAATTTATTGTGTCTGGTCAAATGTACGAAAGTTTGACGGAGATTGTGTTGCATAAATATATTCGTTCAAACTAAATTTTTGTTGAAGAACTATTTAGATTTTATTTACAGGAGCATAAGCAGTTTCAGAACTATTTTTTTTCGAAGGCACAAAAAAAAAATAAGTGTGGTGTGTTATACATATCATGACGTAGCTTATCGCACTGTCCTTCGGTGAGAATTATTTTATTCGTGTAAGACGGTTGGTTTTTGTTTCTTGTATAAAACAGTTTTATGCAAATTTGGACTTTCTACATGCCATTATACCGAACCTATGGAAGCTAAAATTTAATTATATTAAAGAAATACCTCAATGTACACTCTAAATCTGAATTGGTGAATATTCACTGATTCACGCTGGTGAACGGAGTAGTTTCAACAATTTGAATAAGTGAAAGTAGTCACTGTTTAATTTGTGAATGTACACTGATTTCCTTTAAGAGTGCCAACATCTCACAAGCGAATAAGTGAATATTCACCGGTTTTTCCAGTTGTTTTCAAAGAACAGTTTTCACTTATTGAGTCAGTGAAAATTTACTGGAAAATATGCGGACATTCACTAATTAACTTGTGGAATGTTGGCACTCTTTATCGGAATCAGTGAATAATCACCGGTGTCCCAGTGGTTTCTCACTGATTCAGTTTGTTGAAACTGCTCCATCCATCGGCGTAAATAAGTGAATATTCACTAATTCAGATTTATAGTGTATGGATACAAGTCAAACCATATCTCGTAAAAATATACAAATTATTAAAAATATTAGACTTGTTAGTGAATTCTCCCCGTAAGGGGCCCAGCTAGTTAGGTTGCGTTTGTGTGTGTGAGGCAGGAGCGGTAAGGTTTGCATTGACAGACGTATGTAATGGATTATCGCCTCTCCGCGCAAGCCACTCAGCTGGCGTGCAGTTCTTTTCTATTATCCTTTTTCCTATGGGACTTTAAGCGGTGGTTATTTATACCCAACATAATTCCAAGTCAGCGCTTGTTTCTACAGTTGAGTTTTTCGAATCCTGTTGTTAATTTTACAGATACGGCAGTCTGGAAACCCCATTTTTGGCCATTTTGAGAGGCCCGAAAATTGTGTTTATAATAAACGTTCCGAATTTTTAAGACTACATAGAGACATAGTTTGAAGTGTGTATTTATTTTTGTAAGTATACAAATACAATGCACGTTAAATAGTTTCGTCAAAAAAGAATATCCGTAACTCGCTGCAACAACGTGTCGGCAGGTCGAGGGTAGACAGGCGGGGTCTGGTACAGGAGCATGTTTGTGTGTGTCGCCGTACACACATATTAGTTCCAGCACACAGCTAGGGATTGACAGCAGCGAAGCGAGCCAAGTGTAGTACATGCGTGATGACACCGTGTTATGACACCCGCAGCTTTCCACCACATATCGATCGGCCATTGTCCACGCGCCCATTTGGCCACACACGGACTGCGTCGATAAAGGGACGAGAAAAAGTGGGGAAAAAAAAAAAAAATAAATTTTACTTCACGGAGTCTCACGTCCACTGCCCTCGGCTGGGAGTTGTTCCACTGCAGCACGTGAGCGTAGCACATATTTTTCTGAAGAAAAAAATTGTAATGGAATAATTTCACTGTGAAACAGTCCCTCATAAAAATATAAAATATGATTAAAAACATGACTCCGGTAATGCAGTACATATATATCGAGACTTTATCAGGTCTTACGTTATGAGAGTAAGAAATAGTTTGAATAACATAACGGTTTTTTTACAATATTTTTACCGTGCTTAAGTAAAATCTTTGTTTGGTAGTCTCGAAATAACATTTAGTATAGGTGGTTCAGGATAAATTGTGCACTTTTGAAACTCCAATTACATTTTCCTGACAAAAATAACTAGTAGTTCCCTGCCACAATCAAATATGAACAAAGTAAAACTAAGTACAAATTAAACTGTATAGATTGTATGGTACTAAAAGAGTCTTGAGGTCACAATACGTATTATTTTTTAATTATTATCTATGATAAGATGGTCTTAAAAAGTGATCAATTTATCGTAAATCACCTATACTTGTAAACATTCCTTATAGTACATTAAAGAGAAATGGCCGAGTGGTCAGACCACTCCCCAACCTCCCCCCCCTTCCCAAAAAAAGATCCGGTCTCGATCCCCAGTGTCGTCGATCCCCGGATCTTCGCGTATGGGGATCGTGCCGGACGATGTCGCTGCTCGGCGGGTTTTCTCCGGGGTCTCTCGTTTCCCCCGCTCTTCTCATTCCGGCGCTTCTCCGTGGTAGGGCCTCATTCTACGTCATCTCTCCAGGGCAAGCAGATGGCTACGGACGCCCAGTTGTAAGTCTGCATACGGGGTGCTATACCGCGACCCTTCCTTGTACGATATTTGTTTATTTGTTCGAAAACAAAAAGTGAATATTGTGCCTCTTCTCTGCCCTCACAAAAAATCCCTTTCTAGAAACATACACAATGAACCTGATGATCAATGGTTGCCACTGTTCGTGGCACGCGTGCTTTAAGAGTAGTCACCATCTTGAATTTTTGTATTTTGTGTCATAATTTTTCTCGTGGGTAAATTTTTTGAACTTTAACACATCTCTAGAATAGAATACGTACTGATAGAATTTTGGACATCGTAAATATATTTTTGTCGTAACTGTTGTTACAGAACGAATTCCAGTTAGAAAATTATGATTACTTTCTTAACTGCAGTTCTATCTTCAACAACAGTAACGGAAAAAAAGATTTACGGTGTCCAACATTCTGTTAATATGATTTATATTCTACAACGTCTCCTACATAAAAACAAAAAATATTATATTCTTGTATTTAAAAATAATTGCTAAAATTTTAAATTTAAATTAAAAAAATTAATAATTTTAAAAAATCACAGAAAAAAATTATTAAGTTTTTACATAGAAGACGCTGTAGTCTACAACATGGTTATTATCTGTAATTTTTTTTCAGTTTGGTGTGTCAATTGGTTTTAGTGGCGGTTACCAAACCGTAAAATGCAAATTTTCACGTTTACGAGTCATTACGCAAAAACTATGAGACATAAAAAAATTTCGTTAGAGCCAATTTTAGTCACAATTTATATCTAAAATAAGATAAAAAAAAATTTCTGGTACAAACAAAAAAAAAAACTTTGAAAACTTATGTGGGCCGCGCGCTTCAAGTTCGAAAAATTACCCAGGAGAAAAGTTACGACACAGAATACGTTAAAGATGCTATCACTCACTCTTATTCACTACAACACGTCTTTATTCTACCTATGAGGACTAGTGAAGTACATTTTCATATGCAGTGTGTTCGACGTTTTAAAAAGAAATAACAAACAGCGGCTTTTCGGTAGGCTACATATTATTGTAATTACAAAACTTTTTTTTAATAAATTGGTTGCCACAAAAATTTGTGTCACTTCAAAAAATTGTTGCACGTCGTACAAGAAATTAGTATATAAAACTTACTTGCATATATACAAAAACTGGTTGTAAATATACCGTCATATTTGTATATTTCCAAGTATTTACTGTAAATTTTACAATAATGTTTATATGCTTATAAAAATATTTTGGAAACTATTTTTCAAATAATTTTTGTAAAATATTTTGGAAACTATTTTACAAATAATTTTGTCAAACTACAAAACATATTTTTGACTGAGTACAGGTACATATAAAGAAAATTTTGTACCCAAATAAAGTAAACAATTAGCCCCACAGTAGTGACCTTCGCGTTACGCAAAGACACGTGCCTGCGTTCGTGCCGTGAGTACACACATACTAACGGAGATAATGTTTTGCTCACGCTCAGAGCTAATATAGCAGCAAATAATACTTAAAATAGCCGACAGCAACTCAATGCATATTCATTCAGTACAATAAATTAGTGTTATTGTGCTTCCAACTAGCTAGTTTATTTATGAAATACAATTTCTTCTCAGTTTTATTTTTAATTGGCGGGTCACACAGATGACCAAATGTTATACATCTAATCAAATGAAATAATTTGCTTAAGATAACACCGTTAGTAGCAGTCAGCAAAGACAAACCCTATAATTTGACAACCTTATTCTCCCTCATTTTTCCCTTCTGGCAAACCTATATTTTTCTTTCAAATCTGTTGTGAATTAATTTTATGCAAACACAAACGCTGCTGTGCAGCTGCGAATAAATTTTTTTTTTTAGTGAACGTATGTATTTACAAAATCAATTTCCTACATTAGGCTGTATGTGGATTGTTTTTCAACTAACAGAAAAACAGTATTATGTCTGATGAAAACTGCACATTCTTAATTCAAAGAAGCTTGTTACAGTATGACTGCTGCTCCATGCTCTGTCGTCTCTGGCTTCTGAAGTAACGTAATAGCAAATATTTCTTACAGTGCGTCATTCTGTGAACAAGTTGAAAGGCGCTACAGTGTCAGACGGTGCAGAGGGGCTGAGAAAGCCAAGAAAGAAGGGGGACTAAATGCACTATGTGTGTATGGGCGATGGCGTTCAGAATATCAATTTATGGCATTTGGGCTTCTGTCAAGGTTGAAGTTTCTTGTTGACTATTACGACGGTCGAATCACCTGCCGACCTTTCTCTTAATTGCTGCGGTTAATAAATTAAATGCCTGTTAATTTGTTTTTATATTCTTTTAACCTAGTATACCAATTAGTTCGTTAATATGAGCAAATCTAGTCAATGTCTCATTGTGTACAAAAATTTTATATTTTTTATAATTTTTACAATATATACATACTTTAATTTATTATAGACGTACGTTTACCAAAGATATTTCGAGATGGCGGCTTAAAGTTCTTGAAAATATTCTAACCGAAATACTGTAAATCAGGTCCTCTATTTTCGGGAATTTTTTTTTGTTTAAGGTTTAAAAAACGTTACTTCAGAACTTAAGCGACTAAATATAGTTTTGCGTGGTTGGTTAGTTGTATTTATATACAATACTTCATAATTTTAACGAATTGGTTTGCTTTCCTGGGCGATTCTAGCGTTGGCACAAAATTGGCTGAACATAGAACTGAAATTCGAGACTGTATTATAATTGTGTGCGCTAAATATTAAAAACTGAGCATTAAAGGCGTTTTATAATGTAATAACTATTAATAATATATGCTGTAGTTTCATTCGTCTATATATAATTTAGTTACTACATAATCTACTACGAAATAAAAAAAAATGTTTCAGTATTCACGTTGAACCAGTACGTTACTACCGAGGAGCTACCATCTTGAAACTAACAGTTCGTTAAGCTAGATCACATTTTAAAATTAATTTACTCAACTCCTTTCGAAGTTTGTCAAGTGTACGCGAGGGACTATATCAACATGATTAAAGAGGTTCAGTAATTCAGGCGTTTCAGAAAGTTGTGTGTAACGCAACGTTCTATGCGGCTATTCATCAACAAAAAAAAAAGTACTAATTTCCACTTTATTTTGTTATTTGATGGTACAGTTTGAAAGCCAGTAAAGTACGTTACAAATGGTTAGTGTTATATAACAGTGGAATTCACGCTCAGGACAATACAAGTATCACTGTATTAAAACATTTATGAAGTTTTCAAGACTTTAATTACTTTCATCAGACACGTTTATGATAGTCGTGTAATGATTTTAAAGAGCTAAATAAAAAGTTGCATCATGTGTAGTCACTGTAGTAATGTTATTTTTATTGCGTAATAGATGACACTACAAGACTTATATCTAGCATAACAGTTTTGCAATTCTACGCGCAGGCCTGCACGTATAGGATATACATAATTTAAAAAAATATATTATTTTGCAATATATTTCTGTTTGTGTAGATCGTAGCACCTTCAGCGCGTCTCGCCGATAGTACAGAGCTGTTCTGAGAGTATATAATTAAGTCCTAACCTCTATAGTAAACGAGTACCTTATTTTCGTCGAAGTAGGTTGCAATTCTTCTTCTTGCCCCTCTATAATACCAACGTCGGAACACGAATCCTGAACACTGGAGAGAGGCATATCAGAATAGCCATGTTCGTTACATAATTTTAATTATATTTACCTTTTCAATAATAGCACTGTTTTTTAAAATTACATGCGTTGTTATAACGAATGTCCCATAAGTCAGGACACATAGGGAAAATACAAGGTTACAACATGTGTTCGAAATGTTCACACTATGTTGTCTGTTAAAATTCGGCAGCTACCTCTCAACTTCTCTCCCTCCCCCCCCCTCCAACGGCAAGATGATCTGGATACGTTCCTCTTTGCTCACACCCATCTTTAATTGGTCAATCTGCAACAAACTAACAAAAATAGTTTCCCCTATGTTTGCTGACTTATGGGTCATTCTGTAGAAGGATAGTTTTATTTCGTTGCTATCTCATTCTAACATTTTTTTTTTCAAGTAAGTTGCCTGTTGGAGGTAGGAAACTTCGGCCATCTTCGATTAAGGATTCTTTTCCCACTTTTAGTTACTTTTGGAAATTCTAATTCTACTTACTGGCAATAACTTAGGCCTAATATTTAGTGATATGTTGCACAATACAAGACAAATATTTATAATACAAATGGTGAATTAGATATTCATGTTACATTTTAGAAGTAAACAAGTCTTGCATTAAGGAGTATTGATCCCTACCACCTTGGATTTATGTGTTTCTTCGATAACTTCTGTTCCAGTCGATGTATCAAAGTTTTTGTCATGACAAGGCATAGATACAAATTTAATCGATTTTCTGTAATTACTAGAACCATAATATATTCATTATTTTGCAACGGGGAAACAGCTGAAAAGGAAAAATTGCTTTATTTACGTGAGCGACTGCAGAGGCCACAAAATTAACAGAAACAATGCCATATGGATTCCAAAAAGTGAATGAAACTATAAACTATGCCTTGTCAGCGTGAAAAAAGTAAAACAATGTGTCTATTTCCTGATTTATAAGAAAAACCGTAAAACCGATCTGGAAGAAATATCAACAAATGTATTGCCCAGAAGTAGGTGTCTCATTTTATCAAAGCTATGTGAAACGGAGTGTATTGTCCGTGGCACCGTTTCATATGTGTGGCCACAGGCGACGACACGTGTGAACAGTATGCGAGGGGGAACAAATCTTGAAATCGCCTGCACGTGCTCGAGGGTTTGCCGAACATATGTTTTGTTGACGCGCTACACTTCGTCCATCTCCCCCCTTGCCGACAATGCAGACAAAGCTCTCGAACTGTAATTTCGTGGTGCGTCGCCGCCGGATTATTTGCCGCCGCCGAGGTCCATTACGGGGGACGTGTACGCCCCTTGTGTTTGCCGCTCGCCGTGTCGAGGATACTCTCGGCAGTGGCCGGTGAATCATCTGTTGACACACGCACACCTCGCTCTCCGCCCGCCCGCCCGCAGATATTACATTTTAATTCAATTTCACCCGCGAGCAAGAGTTGTGGGCAAATATTTGGACTGACAGTTAGATGCTCGTTTGCCTATCCTCCTATCATCTGTTTCTCTCTTTCTCCTCCGTGATACTCCTCTCACCCGCCAGTGCACGCAGTGGTTCTTGTTTGCTTTACGGAGATCTTCCGCGCAACCGCGCGTAGTCCGCACCGCCGCGTCCCTCCCCCCACCCTCCGGAGTCCGGCGAGTCGGGCGCCGTTCGGCTGTTCTCGGCCATCTTCGGTCCGCGTTTGTTTCTTTCTTCGTGGTGTCGGCCGGCGCTCGGCCTCCCCACCGCGCGCTGCCAGACTCCAGCGAACAGTCGCGTGTGGAATGCGGTGCGGCGCGCTTCGAGTGTGCGCTGGCTGTCGTCAAGTGGCGCCCGTGTACCGTGAAACGCTGACCGGACGACGTTAAAAAGTGACACTTTCCGCTGGCGGTCGGATTCCACGAGCTGCTCGGGCTTTTGCCAGGCGACCGATTACTGAAGAGGAGGCAGTTGGTTTGTGACATGCGGAGTTACGACTTGTGATCTGGTGTGTTGGTGACGCGGCGATGTTCGTGTGACCTTTCGACTTCCAGCGTCGAAGATGCGCGTGGGACCTTCGGCGGTGTGGTGCTTCCTGGTGGTTCTGTGCCACATCCGGGGCTCGAGTCCACAGGTGTTCGGCGGAGTCCCCATAATTGACGAGCATGGTGAGTTCTTGCTTGCACAACTACGAGGTCCTTGTGATTTCTCTCGCCTTTACTAGTTGTTGACCTCCTGTTTCTACACCTGGCATAAAAACTACGAGATGCTGTAAAAAATAGCTTGTAAGGCAATGAATATCCACGCACGAAGCCAGTGAGATTGGTAGAAACTTAGCGTGTAGGTCGAGGGTACACAAGGGGACATTGTCCCCTCATTTCTTAGGGGCACAGTAAGAACAACACATGTTTTTTCTCAACATACTGAGTTGTATTATTACATTAAATAGTACATTGCCTATTATATTATAAACTACCGACTCCTTATATACTTTGGTAGACGGTAAAACCAACAATAAGATTCGCGTATGCGTGCTGGTATATCTTCTGCAGTGTGACAGTCTTTGAAACTAAGTCACGTTGTAGAAGACAGCAAATAAATATACCACTCCTTTGTGGAGATAACCTTACGCGAAGCGTGTTATAATAATAGCTGTCAGGCGGGATGGAATGGTAATTATTAATAATTTGAAAACTTTCTATCCTCACGGATGTCTCTATACAGAAGCTTCGTAAAGTTTTCGGCGCGTGCTTACGAGAGGCGTGGCCAACCCTGAAACGTGGTCAGAGGCGAGAGAGGCTTTCTCGCCCAAGCGTTTGTTGTCGACCGACTGGCAAGCGGCCACGCCTATTCCACCCCTAAAACTGTTCACCCCGATAACTTCATCCGACCCGGTCTGTCGTGCTAGCAAGCGGGTATGCTCTGTGGGAGGAGGGTTTGTGTGTGCGCGTGTGTCTTTTACCAGGCCAGGGCTGGGCAAAATGCAGCAGCAGCGGGGTCCATTGTCTCGTGGCGCTCCCTTATTATCATACCCGCGACCTTTGTGATCAGATGATCAGTTTGTTCCGAGAGAACACCGCAGGTCCGGGTACTAGGTCCGTGCATAACAAAGCACTGCGTTGTCGAACAATAACAGCAACAGAGAAGATATAAACAATATACCGCTCTGCATACATTGCTTGCAGCCACAGTTTTAACTAGGTAGAAATTTTAAAAATAATTAATTTCAATTTTAAAAATAGTTCTCTTACTGTGAATTAAACATTGTAAAAGAACAGTTATTAAGGCTCGGCAATGTTATTACCCTCCCCCCTTTTTTTTATAGAAGAAAAATTATAGAACTGGGATTACGTAGTAAACTATATATACCTAGTTATACAGTGTAGGCATTGTGATTAAGTTGTTGATGTACAATTGCACCGCAATAATTCCAGCAAATTATGAATAAAATATTTGCGCTGATTGGGGCTTTATTATACACCCACAGCAACATCACAATGTCTGTATTCTAACGCAAGGTGAATAGTATTTGCTGTATAATCGCTGTTGCCTTCTCAGAATTAAAAAAAAAAAAAAATCAAATAGTGAAAATTATCCAATTTAGCGAGTACACGAAGTTTAATATAACGCAGTACTCTTTCAATTTAGAAGTAATACATTAATGTTAACATAAATTCCCCTTTAACCTTCGTGGCTGAGAACTAGGTAGCTAAACTCGTGAAGACTAACTAAGACATGTTTTGTAATTAAAAGTGATACATTAAAATGTTCTCAGATATGAAGAAAAGTTTTTTTGTGTGATTTGAAAATTATTTTCATATTTACTTGATACGATTATTAGCTGCGTCTTACACTTCCGGTCTCGCCCCTTTTCCACGTGTGGCTCAGATGCATTTGAAGACTTTAGAAGATTTTGAGTTTTATGACAAAGACCGTTTAAAATTCTGGACGACGAAGGCTACGTATAAATTCCCTGCACTGCGTTATTGTTTATCTTAAATAAGTTTTAAGGACACGGGTGACACAAATTTAAATCGTTTGCGTACTGACAAATTTTGTGTAGTCAACGTTTGTTACCATCGTTAATTTCATAGAAACAGCTGTAAAGGGAACGCGTTGCTCAACCCTGATCAAATATATTTTTTTCCCAGATATACTCACGTGAGCGTTTCTAACGCAGCCTTATTTTAAAATTTTAGCATAGGCTACAATAAAATAATTCAGTATTAATCGTGAAATGTTTAAATCAATTTTGTTCGTAAGGTAAGGCGTGGAAATTGTGGAGATTATTGTACACTAAATAAGGTTTTTAAATAGAATGTGTTTTTAGACGTTAACTGATTTACAGTATATGTTTCCGTGAACATATACTACGTTTCCATGTCGTTTTGAAATCGATTTCAAAACACTTACCGTTTTGAAAACGCTCATGGAGACGAGATTCAAATCGATTTGAGTTTCAAGGTCGTTACACCAAAAATTGGGATCGTATCGGATTGAGTCGGGCGTATAATGTCATGGAAACGCGGATCGTACTGAAAACGAATCGAAAGTAAACAAACACACATTCGGTAGTTGTTTCGGCCTTCAGATATTATGTTGACAGGTGTAAATGAAATAGACTAAATAAAAATTATGATACGATCATGAGAAAAAATAATATTCTTGTATCCATTTCATTTTCTTTAGCAATTTAATTATGTGTGTGGCCGAAACGAAAATAAACGGATGGCTGAGTGGATTTATTTATTTCATGTCAGCCAACGTAAATTTCAGTTTTACCAACATTACCACACCAAATTTGGCCAGCGAACTGAAATTGATTTCAATCAGATCCAAAGTTTTGCATGTAGACGGTATCGTACTCAGTCGAGATTCAATACTCGATTCGTTTTCAAAACGACATGGAAACGTAGTAATTATAGCCTGTGGTCGCGGACGAATGTTAAAATTATTGACTTGTGAAACAAGAAAACGACTTATTCGAACATGTGCTCAGTTTGCAAACAGAATACACTAGTGGCTCTTCGAATGTCCCGTATAACGGTGATGGTAATCTTGAGCCTTCATCTACACCTAGTTTGCACGTTTCTAGGCCGCCGTTCTGCGTTAAATTGGGCCGAAAAAAAACTGGTTTGATTACTTGTGAGCGTCTAGTCGAGGAATGTTGTGTAAGTTCATCATGCTGGTGCATTTGCTCTCGTCAGGGACTGTACGAGCGACTGCTTCTCGATGCTTTACGGCCGTAATTTTTATTTTTTTTTATTTCTTGGCACTTTGTTGGTTCATTCATGCCGTGGTCATTCGCAGGTTTATTAATATGTCCAGCTGAGCGGACAGTTCGTGGATATATTTAAACCTATGCAGTTTACCAGTAAACTAAAGTAGGTACTGTTTACGAAATAAATTTGACATTTGTTATTGGTTTCCTGTTTACAATATTTGCTGTTGTAACTCCAATGTTAAATAATGTTAAGTTACTATGTAGGTGGACCTTCATGACTATCATTAATGTTGTGGACAGTCATATACATCAGGGTCATTTTATCACTTCTTTTAGCTCTTCAAAGGCAGTGGCTTACCCTGATTCGCCGGTATGTGGGGCAGAATAACGAATCAAGTACGGCCATTGCCTTTGAAGAACTAAAACAAGTGTTAAATGACCCTTGTGTACAGGGTTGCCAGATCTAAGGCCGCGGCCTTCTACTAAAGATGGCTATGGGTAGAGACGTGCAAAATTCGCGTTATTTTCTGACAGCTGACTAGACTCCAAGTGACTATAGGCTCGTTCGACGTCTCCCGCTGGCCGATATTGTCGTGACTTGCCGCGGAGAATGCTTACACTGTACAGGCCAATCTCTGTAAAGACGTAACACACGTGAATGACAACGCATAAAAGTTCGTGGCAAATTGAATCGCAGATTATGTTCTGTTATGCATAGGAAAGTGCAGTTTAGTCTGCTACCAAACAATAACGCGAATTTTGCATGTCTCTAGCTATGGGACTGTTCAAGAAATATATTATTATTATTTTATTATTAATGCCAGTGAGGGATTTTGATACACATAAAAACTAGAGTGACGCAAATTTCGCGTTATTATTTTCAGACAGGCTAGAATTCAATCGCCTGTACCCACGCGAACACACACTGTGATGTAATTGGGTACGGGGTTTTGTATATTTGTGTGCCGACACAGCAGCACAGTGGGCATTCTACAGTTGACTATATACCACTGGTTGAAAATGCTCTACTGGCGCGCCACACAAACTGTCAGCCAATAGCAGCAGTTATATAATCACACAGTAACTTGGAGCTGTTTGATGATAACTAGAGTCCCGGATATTTCGCGGGTTCAACGACCAGCAGGCTGGACTGCACACTCCTGTGTACACTGTCCCCAGATACTAGTTCACTGGTTGCTGCTCCAGTGAGTGAGCATTTGAACATTTGACGATGTAGCGTGGGAGAACATGAGTGTTTTTATGCATGTCCGCCATTGGTTTGGAGTCCTCAATGTCGCGTTTAGTAAACAATAACCCAATCGAAACAGTTTCCAACATATATATGACTTAGAAATCCAACCTCTCCTCAGTTGAATCCGCGAAATTTCCGGGGCTCTAATGATAACGCGACATTCGCAGTTCCGTACAGCCGAGCGAGTCTTTAGCTTGCAGATCACAGAACCAGTAACATTTTCTTGTCCCTACCTGTATTGATATAAACACATACCGAGACGGTAGTCGTGCTTCTGCTTAGTTAAAACGTTATTTACAGCAAGGATCACCTTGCTTTGCGGCTGTTTAGCTGAAGGTAACGAATTATTGATAGCCTATGCCACAAAGAACTAGGGCCTGTTTGTAGAGGCGGGAAAAATTCGCCGGTTCACTGACCTGTAGGCTGGCCTCCAAGAACATCTGTGTAATCTAGCAGACAACAGTTTCTCATTGGCTGCTCGCTGATACAACGATACCACGTGATTGGGTCTGCATTTACTTGCTCTTTCGTTATTATTGGCGCAGCATCTCCCATGCGGTGTAAAATAAGTCGAGGGCCAGTCGTGAAAGCGATATGAACTTACAGTTTGAATTCTAACTTGTCAAAAGAAAGAGCGAATTTTTCAGGTCCCTACCTATTTGATGTTGACAAAATTGTTTGTTCAAGATATTCCATTAAGGGTGCTCGGTACGGTATGCTAAACAGCAAGAAACATGTGTACCGTTATTGAACATTATTGAGGGAACGAATAAAGTTCAAGTATACCGTTTTCGGAAGTAGGTGTCATAAAGTCGTATAATAGTCTAAGACATTTGACGTACATAAAAATCTTTTAACTTTGTTAAGAAAAAAATCTGGAAAATAAGCCTTTTTTTAATGATTTAGTTAATTGTAGTAGAGTAATGCAGCATGAATAACACATAAAACCATGTCTTAGACATGTACCTTACCATGCTGTATAGTATGTTGCAATCTGAACATTTCTGGAATAATTATGATCGTGTAAAAACAGTAATTAAAACTAAATAATTTCAATTTTTTACCCGACGAAAACAGGACCTCTACTTGTGGAGATATGTTGCTTCTATCCCCAGTATCTTGAGTGAACGCGGAGCAGTTGTGAGAGGACAAGAAGTGGCAACTCATGTTACCAAAACTGACAGGGATTATCTGCAGCGCCCGATCTATCAGCTAGAGCCAGATTCTCACGAAAATGCCATGAGTCCTACGGTAAAGACGAGTGAGGAGTTATTTTATTCAGTTTTGTTTTTGTGTAGGTTACGAATATTATAACGCATAAAACGAAATTTCAATGTTGTTACTTTTATTTAAAAGACTATATGAAAGCCAGCGATTTCGATTCCTGGGTTAGAATATTCGTATTCTACAGGAAATACTGAATAAAATGATATCTCACTCGTCTTTACCGCATGATTGAAGCCATTTAGTCACTCAGCTGATAGACTAACAAGCCTGTTCCTTTGTCTCAATTGGTTCATTACAAGCTTACGTTTAGAACGTTCTACGTTTTGAGGATACATATATAGAAGATTGCGTACAAGTTATACAATACAAATAATTAAACTGCTCGGTGTTGATCAATTTATTCTTCAATACACCAGTAAGAAAGTACTTTACATGTAAGAATTTCATATTTTGACAGCCGATGCTACCAATATTTTTAACACGCGCCAGACACGTGGCAACCATTTAAAACAACAGGACGTGACCGTATGACCTGATGAAGCA
>PNEQ01012222.1:0-49019 GCA_003012365.1 Medauroidea extradentata
ATAAAAATAAAATTTAAATCGTCAAAAGACTGTATAAATCACTCACCTGACCATGATAAGTTTACACTCAACCCATAGACAAAGTTCAAAACGTGTTCTGGCTCGGGGATAGTATTTGCATAGACAAAGTAAAAATAGACGATTCCAGCGCCGTCAAAGACTAATAAATTAAATTTATACATATCTGTAATATGAAGCAAGCGCTATGTTACACATGAAATTGAATAGACAAACTCAAGAGATATTATAAGCGAACAAGTGTTATCAAATAAAGGCACGATTTTATGGCGAAGCGATTTTGCATCATTCTAATTCAATTCCTTATGAGCTCATCTGCAGTTCTGCTTCATGGTCATTGGTTGGTGAGAGGGTTCACGGCCCTTTAACAACGTGGTGAATAGAGACGAAGGGACAACACGGCAGCCATGCCCGAGACGGGATTCGAAACCAGAACATCTCGGACTGTAGACCGACGTCCAACCGACCACACTACGTAGCCTGACATAACAGGACGGATGTGTTAAGGGGGGAGTGTTGGACAATTTTACTGTATTTTAAGTTATTGAGTCATAAAATTTATTCAAATTGTATTTTCAAAATTTTCTCTTCGACAAAGCATAAGAGAAATGCATCATAAACTGCTTGACATAAATAATAATGGAATCTCTTATTAATTTATCATCCAGAATCATTGCAAGAGAACATTTAAGAATTCTCTTGCAATAATTCTGCATGATAAATTAACGAAATATTCCATTATTATTTATGTCCAGCATTTTACCAAGAATGTATATTATGATTTGTCGGAGAGAAAATTTTGTTAATACAATTTTAATAAACGTTATGGCTCAAAAACTGAAAGTACAATAAAATGTTTTAACACTCCTCTTTAACAATGACTTGCCTTAGGTTTCAACTGGCGTACGTATGATGTCACAATAACCGTATTATGATTGGCGCAGTCAAATCAGAGACGTGTCTGGATAAAAGATACACTGCTAATAACCACAAAGCAGAGCTGCCAATGTGCACATAAACCAATGAAACAAAGGGGTGCATAAATACTTTGCGACAATCACATGGCTTGCTATACATTATTTTACAGTTCCATGATTTAACTATCTTAGCATAATACACGGATGCAAGTACAGTTTCAATCACAAAATTAGTTCATGACGATAAAAAAATTGTAAATTAATTCCTTATTGAAAGAGATAAATTAATTTTCACTGTGGACGAAGAATAAAATTCACTTTTCTTTCTTTTTTCGTAAGCGATAATGATGTAATCAATTTCCAGTGGGTTGCAAAATTTTAAATAAATGTCATACACATAATGACGTAGAGACAATAATATACTGTTACAATATCAGCGTTAATTATTATATTCTGTATTCTTTCATTCGGAAGAGCATATTAATAATTGTCTGTACACATGTTTCAAATTATAAAATTGTTTCAGAAATAGGGATCTTAAAATCCCTTAAATAATCGTGTCATAAAATGGATCTAAATTGAAAGAGGAAAATTTGTAATTACAATTTTTCACTAAAACCTGCTGTGCTTAACCGGTTTAAAAATTAAGGTAAGCTTGGTAATTATTTTTAACGAACCTGAGGCCGTAATGCGACCAAAACACGGCCAGCAAATAGCCGCCGCGCAGAGGCCACGATAACGAGCAACATCTACAGCCGCGAGCAGCTAGTTAAAGAGCGATGCTCACACACAGCTGCGTCCGAAATTTCATCGCGAATTTGAATACAAATTTTTGCAGCTATCGCGCGATAACATCGTTTACGACGCTTGTTTCGCGACGTGAAAATTGCCTCCGCCAGAGCCGCTTCGCTTTGATTTGGAAGTTGGACTGATAGCATTGGGTATTACGTTTGCAAGCTCAGCATTTGTTCAAAGTACTTCCTGGTTGAAATCAACTTCCGCATCCACATTTTTACTTGCTTTTTTTCCCCAGTTTTGAAATATTTTGTGATTTTAGTATGTACGTCATATACGCTTCTTTCTCTTCGCAATGCACGGGCATTTAACGAGCTACGGTTTCATGTAACTTTCTGAGCTTAAACAACTCAAATAGGTAATCTGAATTAATTGTATCGCTAACATCACGCAACAACTTTTCAATAGTGTCAGTTAAAATATTTTGGTAAGTGAAAAAATACGAATAGTTTTACATACTACTATAATAAGCATGATGTCTTCTAAACAATGTTACATAAACTGGACGTAGTTATGCAAAAACGAACTACCAACAAAGTAATATATTTTACGATACTCTTACACAGTAGAAGGGGAAGGTCCAAAGTATCTCCTACAAAAAGAACACGTATTACATAGTAATATTTGGAGGATAAAGAGAGTCCAGAAAAAAGTTTTACACAAAGCCTAGATACGCACTGTAAACTTTGACCTTGAATATCTCGGTTCCAGTAATCATTTTTGTCTTAACTACGTCAAACTCAGGCTCGCTGATCAACACACTGTCAACAAGCACACCATTGCTGTAACGTGACCAATAACAAATATTGAAATGTTCGGTGAGCTTGTTCAGCGTCTGGAGCCAGTGATTTTTGATGAAAGCAGATTTCTACTAACTTGTTCCAATGTCTCGCGTGCACATCTGCAGCTGTGCTTCATGGTTATTAGCAACGTGTATTTGTATAGAGGTGTCATTTATTTGACTGAGCCAATCCGATAAACGTTATTACAACACCACACGTCTATGTTTAGCGGATAAAACTACAAGACCCCCTTAGAGTTAAAATATTCCAGTAACTGAACACGAAGCAGCGATGCAGGTTACAAGTAAAATTTCCATTTCATTATGATTCTTTTTTGGTTGGGTCACAGTTCATAGGCGGGTCGATATAAACTGAGGACAATTGAAACTCTGGTTGCCTTTGCCTTGATATTTTTAAACGTTTGCTGCAATGGGAGTTTACGATTAGAATTTATTGGTGTGTGGACATACGCCATTGCTCATGTCTTGTTGACCAAACTTGTGTTGAATGACAAAGTAAAAAAAAAAAGGCTATGAAAAATCACACAAAAAAAAAACAGAAGAGCACTCCCAGAGAAACTCTGTCAGTTATTTTCTTCTGGGAGTACTTTCTTCTGTTTTTTTGTGTGTTTTATCACTGTTTTTGGTGTTTTTGTACTTTGTCATTCAACACAAGTTTGGTCAACAAAACATTAACAATGGTGTATGTCCACAAACCAATAAATTCTTACTATTGCCATACACTCTAAAAAAAATTTGTAAAATTTACAAGGATTTTCTTTGTACTTTTACAAATCCCTGTAAAACTACAAAGATTATCTTTGTAAAATCACTAAGTTATGAAGTTACAAGGGACTTCTTCGTAGTTTTACATACTTTTGTAAATGTTAAAACATTTTCCGTGTAAAATAATTACTTTAAAATATTAAAAGGATTTTGTTTGCAAAAAAAAAACCCCTTAGAAAAAAATGTGTAGTCAACAAAAATCGTAGGTCGCGGGAAATTACTTATGCAAAGATCACAACCTCTGAAAAGTATTTTTGTGGAACAAAGTGAATGTTTATATTAATTGCGTGCTTTAAAAGAAAGAGTTTATTATTACTGAACTGTACATTGAATGTATACAAATAAGCCGCGCAGATGTCACAGTGGTCTAGTGGCACGGCAACTCAACCCTTATGGAAGTGGACGAAAACAAGAATAGCAACAATAATGTGTCGGCCGGTGGTGGATATAGCAGATGAAGACATCGTGAACATCCTCTTTAAACTGTTCCCGCATGTGAGACAACGTGCAGTGATGTGGCTACTGGGACAAGTTCTACACCATACATGACATATGAACGAACCGCTTTCTTTACAGGGCTTTGTCCAACGCATACGCTTAGATCGCTAGAATCTTGTACTACAAAATACGTTAATGAAGTATTATAGCACTTACCTGGATTCTGAAAGGAGGGGGGAAGTACGGCACGTGCTTCTTGAGGTGAAGCTGCTTGTTTGAAACTGGGTGTCGGCATTAAGTTTGATTCGTAATTGTAATTTTATTTGTTCTTGTTTCTCCTTTTTTGTATTGTTATATTTATTAATTATAAAAAAAATAGCTGTTAAACACAAAAAAGTGGTAAAATGCGTCGTTTCAAAGCATGGGGAGAGTAGTTCGAAACTTACCATTTACTGCGAACTTTTTTATTTTTCAAAATAATTTCATGTTATTTGATAAATAAGTTCAGAGTGTTGTTTGTGAAGTACAATACACATTTAAATTCATTCTTTTCCTTATTGAAGTACAGCTACAAGGCTAGTCCTTGTAATTTTACAAACATATACTTTGTATTATATTACAAGGACAACCATTGTAGTTTTACAAGGAATTTCTTTGGCAACTTGGTTTCCAAGGATTTTCTTTGTAAAAGTACAAAAAATGTTTACGGTGTATCAATACATTTGTATTTTTCCGTCTCATTTTATTGTTAACATAACTATCTTAGTAATAATAAAAATTACAGATTGCATCATTCTAAGATGTCAGTTATGAGGCAATAATATACAAGAAATGTTTAATAGTTATCCTAGACAAGGCGGTTTTCAAAAGTGTTAACTTAGAAGAATGTCACTGACATGCAGACTTGCCTCCAGAAATGTACGTATACTCCAGTGACAGCAGCTTCTCATTGGCTGCTTGCTTACAAAGTGATACCATGGGAAATTGCGATTGCATTTATTTGCTTCTTTATAATTGGAAGTGCATTCCAGGAAGATCCAAAAAGGTCAAGAACCAACTATGAATAAAAGACAAACATTCACTATTCTAAAATCTTACTTATTGCCAACCATAAACGCGAATTTTTCAGTTCCCTAATCGTTGTATAACCTGCAAGTAAACTGGGCTCAATCTTACGATACTTTTTTGCTGGCAGTATATTAATGGCTGTTATTTAACTTGTCTCCGAAACTTGCTTCCCCTATGTAAGTGAGTTGAGATATTATTAAATTTTATTTTGCCTTACGTCAAAGCCACAGCGGTATCGTTAAATACTCTTTATATAGTCCATAACTTTAAGAGGAGTCCTCGACTGGCGCATGGATGGCGTTGCAGAGTGTCACACGTATTTTCTTTTAAGCGGAACCGCTTAACTTATTCAATTACGTTTATCTATGGAAAGAACACACACTTAAAACTATGCTTATATGTTTTCAAAAATTCAGCACGCTTGTTATAAACAAGATTTTCGTGCCTTTCAAAATGGCCAAAAACGGTTTTTTTAGACAGCTGTAACTGCGAGAGGAATGCATAGGGCATTACTTCATACTACTCAAAAATAAAATGCTGTGATCACCAGTCCCGTAGGAAAAAGACTACGCCGAAAGCCTTGCTCGCCAGTTTGGCGCGCTGCGTATAGAGGCGATATGCTTCTCTTCAAGCCTGGGACACTGGCTCTTATCGCTAAGCTGTTCCCACGCGTCAAAGGTGGAAATTCGACACCGGCGAAGACTTTTCTTAAAGTATAGGAACTCGGAAAGTGGTCTTCCCTGGGCTTTCTTAAAGAGGCCGTGTCAGTGTTTCAGGCGCATGTATGCAACCCGCATTAACACCTTATAAATCAAGGCTAATTTTACGTACCGTAAACCGGGGTTACTTTGACCTAGCGGGGTAACTTTGACAACACAAAATTTTGGTTTTTATGTTCTTTACTGACGAAAGTTTCAAGCATTTGCAATAAGGATAAAAGGAATTATTTAAAATACTCGGCTCATATTATCTGTCTATTTACCAGAAAACCCAAAAACTAATATGTTAAATTGTCAAAGTAAACCCGAAAATGCTCAAAGTAACCCCGGTTTACGGTACTCTATAGCAATAACAGTATTACACATATTAACATTATCTTCACGTTTTACAAGAGCCAGAGTCGTTCTTATTTTTGCTGCGTTTGTCGATGTCAAGTACAATTAATGGTTGCTACAAATTTTACGAAACGTTTTTTTTTTGTATCACGTTGCTAATGTAACCGCTTGTTGTGCTTCATTTCGCAGAACGCAGCTCTATTAATAACGGCTGTGTCTTTGATAAAGCCCGAAGATAACGTTGATATTTGTAATACAGTTATTGCTATAGAGTACGTAAAATTAGCCTTGATTTATATGTTGTTAATGCGGGTTGCATACATGCGCCTGAAACACTGACATTCCCGAGTTTTTTTTCAGACTGGTGCCAATAACTCAAACATTTTTTTAGCCAAAAGTTTTGAAAAAAAATTGAGTCAATGAGTAATCACATGATGCACAATACTGTGGACGCGTTTTTTAAAATAATGTACCATTCGCCAGCAAAAAATAATTTCCTTAATTTTTTCTTATTTTCACGATGGAAAACGTGGTACTTTGGGTAATGAAATCTATAAAACCGTTCAGTATAATTCTACAAAAACATTCATCTACAAATTATAACATATAAGTGTCAAAACTGTGCAGCGAAATTTTGATATGAGTATTAGGTAGCAATAAAAATAATATTTTCGAAATCACTGCAAAACTCCATAACAAGGCCTTAAGGGCACGGTTTACATCAGTTTTCGACGTCTTTTTTATTTTATATTTGTACCAGATATTTTTTTCTTATTTTAGATATAAATGTGACAAAATTTTCCTCTTAGAAAATTGTTGTATCTCTCATAGTTTTTTCATAATGAGTCGTAAATGTCAAAATTTCGACTTTACGGTTTTAAGTACGCCAACCGACATACCAAACCGAAAAAATTCACAGTGTATGATAATGCTATAGGCTATGATTTGAACTATATAAAATAAAGAATTAATACATGTTTACATTTTTAAACAATTTTTGAAATTTTCATTACGAAATTCAGCATTTTTTATTAAATACAAAAATATTTTATTTTTTATTGTTATGTATGTTATTTCATAGCCTACAACATTGTTATACACAGTGAATTATTTCGGTTTGGTATGTCAGTTGGTTTAAGAGGCGTACATAAAATCGTAAAGTGCAAATTTTGACGTTTACGACTCATTACGCGGAAACTATGAGAGATACAAAAATTTCCTAAGAGAAAGATTTAATCACAATAAATTAATACAATAAGAAACACAATATCTGGTACAAATATAAAAATAAAAAAAGACGTTGAAGACAGGTGAACCGCGCCCTTAAGGAAACATCCCAGAATTCCCCTGCGGTGGTATAGGGAATCCTGGGAAAAAATCCAGGATGACAGGAGCCGGGGATCGTACGCAGGTCCTCACGAAAACGAGTCGAGCGTGTAATTATATCATCATATCTCTCAGTCCTTATTATCTGCGACGTATCTCGTAGTCCTGAGCCAATAATTACTTGCCAGACATTTTCGTAAGCTCTATTACCTGCAGGTTATACATCACTGAAGTACACATTCTTGATCCAAGCCAGTTTCACTGGTCTACGTTGTCATTTACTTGATTTTATTACTGTATTAGTGTTTCATAACATAAAAAGTAGTTCTAGAATATTCAGATACAATCGCTAGAGACATTTTTCTTTGGCAAGAAGAATTTTACATCGTTTAGTTCCACTGCCCTATGCGCATGTCGACAAATTTGAATCATGGTAGTTGGCAGCGAGTCTTTGTTCAGACACGTATCTCATTTGACTGCACCAATCAAGATAAGGTTATTGTAATATTACGCTTGTGATACGCCACTGGAACCTCCAAGACATGTGAGAGCTAAACTATCCAATCACTGACTATCCATGAAGCATAGTTGCGTATATGTAACATAAGGCAGAACGTACTAACAGTACAAACATTTTTACGTCGTTAACTTGTAGCTCTACCAGTTGCCATCGCAGTACTAATGTAAATGCCTTTGGATTCTGTTTCGTTCTGAAGTGAAATCGCGAAATTTTCATGTACCTTACAAATGAAAGTTTAATATACGTTCAGGTAATAACGACTGCTGCATTCATTAGGCAGAGATAAAATATTTTCCTCCGTTTACGTTATATTTGAAATCCAATCCCAGAACTTGTTCCTGTTAACGAGCACTGAACAACACGAGAGAAAACGCAGTAGTGTTTAGCTATTATTTATCCCGTTTGTTTGTATTCGTTGATAAGACTTTATTTCCGAAGCGCCCTCTAGTCCAGATCTGTTGATACAAGAGCTTCCCATCGAACACCGCACAATTGTAGCAAACAATTGCCTGTCTTTCGGCATTTTGCTCTTGGTTTCCGTTCTCCTATTATCTCGAACATACACTGCTGACGTTTCATTCGACAAATCTCTAAAACCTGCACAGTATATTTTTTCCCTCTCTAAATGTTTTCTTGTATACTGCACGGAACAGTTAATAAGAACATTCTTTATTAACTAGATATATCCTGCTGATTTGTTCAGTTGTTTGTCTATATAACTGCATGTATCTGTAGATGACATTTTGGATTTTAATACAATGTTTACAAGCTGCGGTTCTAGAACTCCAAATACAACAAACTTGCACATTTTTATATGTATGTGGGAGTAGTATAGGCCTATAGATGTCGGATCTTAGACATGGCCAAGTTTCAACTGATTATTTGATACGCAAAATTTCTATTTACTAAAAAAATTAGTATACACACACTCGCACACACACCTACACACACACACACGCACATATATATATATATATATATATATATATATATATATATATATATATAAAGTGTCCTTGTACCAAATTAGAAAATTTCTCTTCTGTAAAAATAAATGAAAAATAAATACAAAAAATTAAAACATTTTAAAAGCTATTATTTTTCATGCTAGCTAAGATTTTTCAAAAAATATAAAAAGAAACGACAAAAGCCTTTTTAAATTTATTTTTCTTATTAAATTTTTTTCTTTACTTAATAAGGATAAATAAAACAGTGAAAATTACTCTAAGTCAGTATGAAAGAGGATTTCGATGAAGTAAAATATTTGAATTCTGAAGTATAAAAATTAAATAATAACTAATAGTTTGTCTAATGTTTTTATAATCATACTATACATGATAATATTTACAAAATCTTAAAATTACATGATTTGCATATAAGATATTAAACAAATGTGCAATTGTTGAATGTATTTAGAAAATGTATTTGTCCAGGAAAATGACGTTCACGTTTATTTTAATATAACAATATAGAAATAATATTGATTGGAGGGCAATTTCCATGCTTTCTATTTCTACATTGTGATTTGTAAATTTACAAAATAATTTTCTTTTATACATTATTATAATCGTTGATGAATTTAACGATGATAAAATATCAAACTTACTTGCTTTCCATTAAGTGTACTTCATCATGTAGCAAAACACAGTCGGCCGTCTGTGCTTGTGCTGATGGCTCTGCTGTTTGGCTGCTGGCTTAGAAAATTCGTAGCTTAACATCAGTGGTTAGTTATAGTAAACTGCTGGCAAAATGACTTTGCCATGGCTTCTATGGCACGTTGATGGAATGTTGACAGAAACGTAACTGATAGTTTAGAATCACTGAACCATTAATGGTATATAAATGGCTTACTAGCTGTATCATCATTCTGGCTGTACTTAAATTATCTATAAATGGGCAGTGACTCTTTATTTTCGGAGAAATGTTTTTTTCGCAATATTATCTCAATGCCTTAAGTGCACTTAGCCAACTCTGCTCTGTGATTATTTGCAGTGTGTTTTTGTGTAGAGGCGTCACATATTTGACCGAGCCAATCAGTACAAGGTTATTGCGACAATACATATCTGTGATTAGTGGATAGGACACCAAGACACTGAAAGACGTGGACATACAATCACTAATCACGAAGCAGCGCTACAAGAGTACATATGAGGCAATGAAGCGAAGTGGTGCAAAAATATTTTCGAGAAATTCAGGGGTCTCTATAAATATAACTGTGGCTGCGTTGAGTTGGGGATACAGAGTCCAGTGGTGCTGGTGTCCTTGTATATAGGTGACTCAATTCTATCTTGTCTTGACCGCCAGAATATGTGTTTGGTATTCCCACTCGTACTTGTCAACTTCACGCAAGACACACCCACTGTTCTGAGAGATGCTCAAAATTAGTATGAATTTAACAGATGAGATTTATATTTTATTGTACTAATAATCATAGCCAAAATTTTATTGCAAAACGGTTTTGCACAATTCGTTTGCAGGTGTGCACGTACACGAGGGAAATTGAAAGAAAGTGGCGATACAATATTTTTCGTGAATATAAGGTGTTCCGAGTTGTCGGTGGTACATACGTGGCGTGCCATCTTTAAGTCAACTGACTGCTGAGAAGTGGTACGCTCATGTGCCAATGGTGATACATTAATGCCTGTATAGCTTACAGAAAGTTGGCATTACACATTTAGTTTGACTTGCACAGCAAGTATTGCGAGACTTGCTACAAGCCTGAAACAAGTTTGATGTTTTATTTTTCAGTTGCATTATGTGTTTGATCATAAAACTTGCTGCAAGCTTGTATTAATTTGACTTGCAATGCAAGATTGTTCACGAGACTTACTGCAAGCTTTAATCCAGCTTGCGGTATGCTTGTATTACCCTGAAGTTTCGTTTGCGTATAGGCGGTTCGGGATAAAGTGAGCACTCAAAAAATCCCTGCTAAAGTTCTACTTTCAGGCAATTCTTATCTTTTCGCGCGTAACTGCTAAGAACGGGAAATGTCTAACCTCTCTGGACACGTCACTTGATGTTTGCGCGTGTTAAGATGAACTGTGCAGTGGGTAGGAATCGATACAGTTTGATAAAAATGTTTATTAATTACATAAAATACAATTACTTTGATTTCTGTTTATTTTCTTTCAAAGTTGTTGTACATAAATAGTGAAATACCCGGAACTATATTACGAAATTTCGCTGCCAACCATATCAGCAGTAAGGCAACTATTGTTAATGTTGAATTATACGCAGTAACGGCTAGTGATACTTTTCAAAGGTTAAATTTTTAGTGCTCACTTTATCTCGAATGACCTGTAGTCCACGTTACTTGCTGCAAGCATTATTCAAGCTTGAATTTTATTTAAATTTGCCCTAGTAATCTTGTTTGTGATAATTTCTCTGAGTGTTTATCGAAATTGTTCGATGCTGTTATAGTTTTAATTAAAGTGTATGTTTGTAAATTACTAACCGCATTATAAAGCAAGCTAGAGAATATCGTATTCTACTTTAAGGCCATGATCTTTAATTTATTTCAAACAATTACAAATAATTCGAATGTTTTCTAACCAAATGCTTCGAGAAAATTTGAGACTGTGTACAGTTATCCGATGCACAGTTTTGCCGGAGTGTTTTTTTTTTTAATAGTATACCGTTCGCTAGCAAAAAATCATTTTGCTTCATTTTGGCTTAAATTGACAACAATATATGTGATAATTCAGGGGCGAAAATCGAAAAATCTGTTTGGTGTATTACAACAGAAAAATTCAGATACAAGCGATGGTATATAAGTGTGAAAACTGTGAGAATGAATTTTTGATATATGTATTAATTTGCGTTAAAAAATATATTTTCGAAGCCGTTGAAAAACTAAAGAGCGAGGTATTAAGGTAGCAGCCTGGGTGAATGCATTTACCCATGGCCGTCTTTAGTAGAAGGCCGGAGTCTTAAATGTGGCAACGCTGCATCGGGGGCCTGCTGCTTGTCACTTCTTGGCCACCCTAGTCTCTGCAACGTGTCTAGATGCGGCTTTATTGGCGTGTACTCGTCTACACAGACTAGGGCAGCCAATGAGCGACCGGCAGCAGGCCTCCGATGCAGCGTTGCCACATTCAAGACTCCGGCCTTCTACCAAAGACGGCCATGATTTACCACGTTCAAGACCTAGAAGTGTGAAAGCTATACGGACGAGACAGCACCTACATCACGCTTTCTCCTAGCCTCTATTTGCAGTATTCTCACCTGTATTTTGCCTCTATGAAACATTTGTTAGTGACTATATAATTTTATGACGTAGTATTACTGGTAATGGTGTACTATATACGCCTATATAGTTTCAAAGATTCAGTGCCAAAATTTTCATATCTAAAAACGACCACAAAAATACCCATTTTCTGCACGTAAAAATTAAATTTAGGTATACACGAACTACTTGAAATGAGTATACACGTATGTAACGTTTTTTTATTACTATTACTAAGCAAACACAATTGACGCGTGCTAAATATTTTTTTAATAATTTTACAATGGCCGAAGTTCTGCACACCAGCGGCTGCTTGGGCAAGTGTCATTTTAACACAATCACGCTGTTATCTATTGATACGCAGTAATATATTTTAATTAAAAATATATTACATGGTACCTTAGAGGCCAGTAATATTCTCCAATAATTGAGTTGCACACCACTGAAACTTATATGTCCATTATGACGACCCCCCGTAGTTCAGTTGGTTGAGCGGCCGACTTTGGTACGAGGAGTTCTGGGTAAGATTCCCACGTCTGGTTGGGTGTAAATTTTGTGTTTGTACGTTCGAGTCATTTCAATTGTCAGAGTCAACAAAACTGTCCCAATTGTCTAATAATAAAGTTGTAAAATGGGGAAGGGGTGGTTTGGCTCGTTTGCGATGTTGGGATCTCGCCTAGGAGCCTAACATTTTATTAAAAAATTGGCGTTTAGGTTACCATGTTTCTGTAGCCATCGTCAGATCGTAGGTTCCAATCCCGTCAGTGACAGAAATTTTTAAGGTTGGCTAGTGTATATTTAATACGGGTAATATGCAGCATCTAAAAGCAAAGCTCAATAAGGATGTTATTACAATTAATAAACACGCATATAATTAATTTTGCAACAATCCTGCGGGACAGTTAGTCTCATGAATCAAACTGTTTAGAGAAGTCATTTGTTAGTGAAACGACTGAGAATTGTACTTTGTTAAATATACTTGTGCAACCAATAATATCAAGTCGCATACGAGATCAGTCTTGGCAATACTTTGCTACAGCTACAAACTTCTTTTATTGAAAAAGGTATTACAAGTAAATTTGCAGAGTAGGAAAATTCCGACGGATAACAACCAGTAGGCTAGATTCTACAGTCCTGTGAACAACATAGCCTTTGTTGTTTGGGCATAAACTGCAGCTCCGGTTAGTAGTTTATAACCCAGTCAACCCAGGAGGCACGGTATTCGATACTTGATTCACAATAACTTTGTTATTTGTCGTGGAAAATTCAGAAACATCGTGATAAACCATACTTCACCTGCTATATAACAGCATGTATACAAATTGTTACAGTCTATCTTGTACTGTTGGGGTAAAAAGTTTTCAAGTATTTTGAAGTATTGTGGTTCTACTGCACCATACGGTTAAGCAGACTGGAGTATTTTCCACATTGATACAAAAAACAAAATACAATGCTTTGAAAAAAATTGGAAACTGTTTGCATCCTTACAATGCATGCATTTTTAGTTCCGAAATTTGTAATACTTAGGCTAAATAAAAAATTCTAAAAATCACCGACGTTTATAGGACACAAATTAATAAAGTGATATTAGTGTGAAAACAATATATCGGTTCTTCCATGCCTATATTAAGTTGCAAATAAAATTATTACACACTGTTTCAGAAATACGTTTAGAAACCTTGCACCAAAATTTGAAAAAAAAAAAAAAAAAAAAAAAAAAATCAATTTAAACTAAGGTACAGAAATACTTCGCTGTTAAGTTATTAATGAAATTTAGTTCAATATGTTGCGAGGTAACCTGGAGCAAATTAATATTGTTATATAATTGAATTATTGTGGATACAAGGATGCTGATACCCTCATTTGTATCCTCTATGGCGGATGTGGGAGTATTTGGGACAGTGTGCGACAGTGCGTGATCTGACGTGTGTGTATGCGTAAGAGTGACGGCTCGAGGATTGTTGCCAGTGAGTGCAGAAGTTTTCGAGAACTGTACACTCGTGTGAACGCACCGCAGTACAGCAATGACCATGAAATATATACTCGCTGCGTATTGTGTTGTGACCAATCAGTAATAAGCGGCACCTACATACCAGCGTGTCAGTAGCTGTAGCGTCAACTAGCACACAACCATGTACAGTTATTTGCAACTTGTACCCTGCCTGGCAACAACCATAGAGCCACCATTGTTGTGTGTGTGTCTGTGTGTGTGTGATGTTGAATCAAGAAGATGCTATTTCACAGGATTTATTTGCTTGGACATACACCATTGCGAAATAAATGACTGTCAAAAGAAAACTAAAAATAAAATTAAGACAAGAAAACATAAATAAGCAGAGTATGGTTTAGCCATGTATTTCTGTTTGTGTTTTTGTTTTGTCTCATCATTGTGTCGCATGTCAACTTAGGTATCTTTTCATATTTTTGTTGTTTCTTTTATTTTATGTTTGTTCCTTGTTTTATCTGACCAGATTGCAGTTTTGGAATTTCATGTTGTGTTTATATCCTGATGACTTAAGCATACTCTGCTTATTTATGTTTTCTTGTCTTATTTTTATTTTTAGTTTTATTTTGACAGTCATTTATTTCGCAATGGCGTATGTCCAAGCAAATAAATACAGTCATGCACTTCCAATGCACAGTTCTTTCAAAGATCATAAGATGTCATCTACCGTGGGAGTGTTTGTTAGTTTACGACAGTTTCACTGATGCTAATATCAGAAACTCACAGTAAATGTTGGAAATGGCATTCACTTACTTCCTCACACACATGCACACGTCGGATCATGCACTGTCTCATACTGTCAAATACTCCGACATCCGCCATAGAGGATATAAATAAGGACAGCAGCATACTTTTATCCATAACATATTTCAGTTACTTACGATATTAATTTTACCACCGGTGGCTTTGCAACACATTGAACTAAGCTTTCATGGACAACTAAAAAAGTAAGGATTTACGTATGTATGTTTACAGAACAGTTTTTCTTGTTTTGATGTAATGAACATCTCCTTACGAGTTTTTAAACGTATTTCTGAAACATCCTGTACATAATTCATTGTAAAGCTACCGGGAATTGTTTTAAGTAATTTTCTCCAGGACAAGTTGACAATAAAAAGAGACGAATCAGCCGAGAGGGACGTCTGGGACAACGTGGATGGCTCCTGGAATGTCTGCTTCTTTGAAGTACAAGGCGCAAGTGTGTTTTTGTTCTCTCGTCAGTGTGAGGAAAGGTCGCAGCGACTCCTGGGGGAAATTCCGGCCAGGAGACCGCCGGCCTAATATACACGCAGTTGCTGCCCCACAGAGTCCCTGAGTCCCCGGACATAGAGACAGCAACAGTACAGAAGCAGAGCCAGCCGTGCACGTTCTGGAGCACAAGTCTTACTACGGCAAGTATGACTCTTTCAAAGTAGGCAGTAACACCCAAGAGAAAACATGGAAGAAAAATGTTAAGGATTTTCTGTATATTTAGTACTTTATGGGTATTCAAATCTTCAGTATGGATCATCTATGTTTTCACTTTATTGTTTTCGTGTGTAAACAGATAAAAAATGTATTAAACTTAAAAGTAGTTATTCATTGAGTTATGAGAAACTTAATATTTTTTGTTTACCATAACAAATACTAAAATTATGCTTATCATCATGACCATCTGTTTCTTACAATTAACAGCTAGACAGGGAAAATTCGTGGGTTCACAGACTTATATTGCTTCTGTACTATTGGCTAAGCGACTTCCAGGAAGTGTCAAATAAGTCACGGATCAATTACGAAACTAGTACGAACTTACAGTTACTGGAATTGTAGCTTGGGGCCAAAAGAAAACGCAAATTTTTCAGGTCTTTATTAATAACTGAATCTAGAAGTACATAATGAAGAAATGTCACGGAAAATCACGTGTCCCTAAGTGTATTAATGTATAGGCACCTCATGAATTTATTTATGTTCGTATATTCTTGCTAGATATCAAAGTGTTCTAACTAGAGGCTCTGATCCCATAACAATATAGTAGTAACGAAGTGTAATGCCAACAATGGTGCTTCACCGTTGTAGCAATCAGCTGATAAGACAGCTGGTGCCTGTTTGAGTACAGACTCTTCTCTTGAAGTATACATGGTAATTTCTATAATATTAAATATTTTACTAATATATTAGCTATCGGATATTTTTGCGAGATGTTTACTGCTTAAATATTACCACCATTGTCAGCACAAACGTTTTTATGAGCGTACCTTTAATGTCTTACCTTAACATAAACAAAATTGACTTGTAAAATTCAATGTTATAAGAATCACACATAATTTCAAGTAATATATATTTAATTACTGTCACATACAGTCGTATTCGTAAACCAATGTGAATCACGTGCTGGGGTTGAAATTTCTGGGTCTAGATGGTAACTAAACTAATGGTGTCATAAATTTAACGCCATCCTCCTGGTAATGAAACTATTTTTATTACATACTGGTTTTCTTCAGAGTGCAGTTGGGCTAAGCTAATTTCTGGACATTAGGTCCAGTACAAACATAAATTATCAGAATAATGTTATTCATAACCAGAGCTATATTTAATAAGCAGAGATGATGGTATATCGCGAAAATGTTTTGTGCCAACATACCCTTGAAAACGCTGTAGTTAATTGCGACATGTATGATTTGGTGATATATTTCTGACACAACGTAGCTGTCTGCAGACCAATAACAGGCATAAAATATTACAATAGCGGGGTGCTTATTGTCTCAGTCAAATAGGGTAACAGCTCCAAGTACAAGGTAAAGCCAGTAATCTTCCGTTAAGCTGAACGTACGTTGAAATCCAGCAAACAGTCAAGTTTTCCCGCGATAAACCATCATCGCTATTAATAAGGCTAAGTCTCCTGTGATAACAGTTTCTCTAAAGAGATATTATGGTTTGTGTTATTTGTTTGTAGTTGTGTCCTGTAGACGGTTCATTTTATCATCATCGACCATGAACACGTGTTTAATTGAATCGGTTTTTGCTGAAAGGAACTAAGTCAACTGTGGCTTTTTTTTTGTTTTACCTAAGAAATTCATTATTTATCCATAGACACGTCGTGTAGTGGTGAAGAGATTTAAGTCTGGTTTAGCCTTATGGGATAAATCATGTGTTATTAAATGCTTGTATGGAAGAAAGGCACTAAGTCAGTGATTTATTGTTTTGTTAAAAAAGTTTAAGTTACTATTTACTTCATGCTTGATTATGTCAATGTATTTTTCAGCTTGTCTTTATGTAAACATGGGCAATAAACTGTTATCTGTGTTTTTTAATTATAGTAGATCGCACTGTTTTGGCGAAAAAGTAACTTATTAAAAATTTCAACAATTGTTACTACCGTATTGTTTACGTTTCAATGCTTGATAATATTCTAGTTTTGCTTTCATTCTAGTCACAATACATGGGGAAAAAATTAAGCCGGAATATTATTTACATTAGGACGAAACTGTTTTTTTTTTTTTGCTTTTACCTGAAAATTAAGAAAAGTTGACTAAGTTTCTTTCAGCAAATATTGATTAAATTGATTGTGCTTAAGGGCCCTGTACAGCCGCGCTGTAAGCGGCATCTGAGGTACGGAAACAGGCAGGCGATAATTAGAGACACTGGAAAATCGCGAAAATGTTTAAAGTAGTCTCAAATAAACTGTATTATATTAACCGTGACACGTGTGAACAGTTTTGGGACAAATCACACACGCTGTGTGTCCAAGCTGTGTAGTTCTAACTGGGCCTGTTGTAGAGAGAAAAAATGCTACGAATAAACGATAGCCAATGTTGATACGAAACATTCAGTGTTATATACATCACGTTGGAGCCTAGCAAACAGTCAACTATTCCCGCGATTTTCTAGTGTGTCTCTCTCTCTCTCTCTCTCTCTCTCTCTCTCACATATAGTCAAAATATCCATTCAATGGCAAGCAGAACTGCAGATGAGCACATATAGCATTGGAAATAATTGGTGCAAATATTTTTCCGCTATAAAATCGTGGCTCCAGTCATTAACAATTACAGACCCTGATTTTAGTGAAAGATATTTTATAATATGTTTCAATGATTCGTGTGCACACCTGTAGCTCTACTTCGTGGTCAGTGATTGGTTGTTTTCAATCTCAACGTTGTGGTGTTCTGCTGGCAAATCACAGACGTGTGGCCCACTGATATGCATTTGTCACGCTCTGGTGATTTATTTGCAGAGGTTCTCATATTGTAATTGCCGGTCCTTAAAAGATACACTTGTTCCATATAGGTGTGTGTGTGTGACAGAGAGAGAGAGAGAGAGAGAGAGAGAGAGAGAGAGAGAGAGAGAGTTGGTATGTGTGTGTGTGTCTGCATGATACAAGGAATACAATTTTCTTCATCGGTGCCCACGTCGCGTTGAAAGGCGAGACTGCGGCTTTTAAAAAAAGGTTTGCCGGGAAGTGTTGGTAGGGGTATTTCTGAAGGGCCTCGGCCAGGTTAATGAAGGTCGTGTAAGGGAGTTAGGGACGGCGGTGAATTTACCGAGCTGCTCCTCTAATTTGCCTTGCAAAATAGTCGTGACGCCGGCCCTGCACTTCCTGGGCAAGAGGAAGGGATGGGTGGCTAGGGCGCTGATTTCAACCCCTTCCTTCCCCCTCGTGTTCCTGGCTTGATAGACCTTTGAAATTCTTCTGAGCCAAGCGTATAGTCCATCTCCGATACGAAGGTCCTAAAGACTAGGGGCCCTTGATATTTGCTGCATTTTCCCCGCCACTTTGTTTAAATGCAATATACACAACTGTAACTTTTATTTGTGGTTACTTGCAGCATTTCTTTTCATTTCATTTCCAATTCATTTATTGACGTCCAGTTATATCGTACCAGTGAATAGACGCAATGGTTTAAAAATCGTCTTAACACATAGCAGTAAATTTGAATACACGTGTGAATTATAGATTACAACCTCTTCCAGACAATTTAAACAGTATATAATCAATAGATTTTGTAAAATTTAATCATCAATACACTTATTGAAATATTCTTCTAGAAACTGTAATGAAAATATTTTATTTTAGTCTTTTAAACGTTTTAATTTTAGAACAGAAATTCTTAAATTGTACACGAAGTTCATTAAAAAAAATTTGGTAATTTTTATCTAAGCACCTTTTATAAACAAAATTGTACAATTAGTATTTGGTAAGCGGAAGTAGTTACTGTGTCTAGTTAAATAATTGTGCATTTCACGATTTCGTAAAAATTTTCGTTGGTTGCAAGACAAAAAATAGGTGTTTGATAAGTAAATTGGTTGGTTTTGGTCAGAATTCTCTCCTCTTAAAATGAGTATCTACAGGAATGTCTGGATTTTTATTAAATAAAATTCGTATTGCCTTTCTTAGAAGAATAAACACATTTTAGTATGTTGAGTGTCACACCGTATATTTATATCACACATCATTATTGAATAAAAATACCAGTAATATATGTCTCTAATTTTCTTATAAGTTTTTAATTTAATTCTTGAAAAATCCACTGTTGATGATTCAGTGATCATCTTACCATCATTAATAAGTAATACATTCATAAATGAATACACTTTATATGATTGAATTATACTCATAATATAGTTGTCTATAACCGTTTCAGAAATATATGTAATGAGTGTTGGGGATGTAACTGTTATTTTTTAATTAAAAATAATTACCATTGTTATCATTCCATTAAAAAATAATATCATATAAAACATATGCAGTAAATTCTCAACCTAAATTGAGGTTATCATATAAATTATAAACTTTTCTAATAACATCCTCAAGACATTGAATAAATCATGAAAATTTCCCCGGTGGAGTCCTAGGTAAACTTATTATAGTAATTTTCTGAGTACCTTTATAACATTTGCATTCACAACAGATACAATCTTTGCCCACGCATAAAAGACCGACTTGTATTGGATATGCAAAATATTTTTCCAATTTCAGAAATTTCTCTTTTCTTTCTATCGACTGTGCGTCTCAGGGGCCTTGTAGTTTTCGTAACTAACGGTCGTTGTTGATATACCTCAGTGCCGACTTCGACTGGCGATGAACTAGTTTCGTGCGAAGAACTGGGAGCCGTAGCGAGTAGCCGGTTACCAGCTGTCCAAGTGGACTGCTGGGATTCACAGACGGACGAGTCGACTTTCGGCAGACGTACTAGTTCTTAGCAGAGTTCTCCTCGAGCCTTGAGGAGTCTAGTCGCCGCACCCATGCAGTAAAGACGTAGTAGAGATTGTCATCCAGCTAGGGTGGATGTCTCCTACCCTAGGCTCAGGGAAAGACTTGGAAGGTCTATGTTTCAAGTCGCGACGTCGTGTGCAGAAGACGACAGCTGCGGCCTGCGATGTCCGAGACACGCCTTAGATGGAGGTTGGGTTGGCCGCAGAAAGATGTTGCCTTCGACACGGCCTGGGACGGAGTCGGCGTACAAACACATACGTATTCTTAGTTCAGTTCGTCATTAATTCTACTGAAGTTTTGTTAAGTTTTAAGATTTACTGAAGATTTCATATTTGACCGTTAATTGCCGCGCGCCATTTTAGTTCACTAACAGAAAAATAACGTTTTTATTAAGTCTTGCCCCAGCCTAATCGCCGATGGAATTGTTTTACGATTAAAAGAACGCCTTCAATCAAATCTTGCTAAAGAAATGTTCGAGATATAATTTCCGATTCTCAATGATTTTTAATTTTTTTCTGAAATAGTAACATTTATCATTAGTCTTGACCTTATTCATTTAATTTACTATCATTCATTCTTTAATTATAGTTTTCTTTCAATAACGTTTATTAATTACCTCTGACAACTCTTTTGTCTAACTTTATCTGGTTTTATTAAATTAGTTTAAATTTTTTTATTCGATACGTCTGTGTCACATACTTTATTTCTGCTTGGAAACATCTGTTCCCTTTTTGACTTAATTTTTTTTAGAGATAATCTTTTCTTTGGAAAATACAGTGTTAAAGTTAAATGCAAATTTGATTTTATGAGGGGATGGGACAAACCCTGTAAAGGGTAGCTAGAGGTTTTGTGCCGTACCTCATCATTACATTTTTTATTAGCAAAATGCTCTACTAATATTTTCCCTACGGGTTTTTGATCTTTTCTTTACGAGCTACTTTCTTTTCATTTATAAAAGGATTATTTCTTTAGGAGTTGAAGTTTAAGTCTAATTTTCCACGTTTTACATTCACCCATTAAGATACAAGTACATCACATTTTGTAGGTATTCCGGGAGTATGCTAAACAATATTTGAAATTTGTAATAGTCAGTTATTTGTTTTACTCAGAGATCAATATGTACAGATAGAAACACAGCTACAACATTTTAGTAATACTACTATTCAAATTGTTTACGTACGATTTTTGTTAATTACGTTTGTTTCATCTTCTATGTTCTGATGAATAATACTGAACGTATTAGTGTCTGTAGTTTTACTATGTATCATGTAATATTTTTATCGATGGCTATTTTACTTATTATTGCAAGTTAATAAGTCATTATTTTATATAAAATTTTTTATACAGTTACAGTTCTTGAGTAAATTTCTGAAGAATTTATATATTTTCTTTCTTTTTAGATACAATATTCCTAAAGAATACCATATTTTGGAACTTAATAAGGCTTGTATACTGCTTTTTAAGTGCATTCCATGTCTAGCGATGATGCTATATTCTTTTTCACATACGTTTAGACAAATCTGGCAGCAACTTATGGGCAATAATTCTCAGCATTTTGTGATTTGTTGCACAATGCAAGATATTTTTAGCTCTAAAATGAACCTGAGCTGTCCATTTCAGCATTTGTACTGCAAAGTTTGTCTTGTGTGTCTGATGACGGGAACAGATTCCAGTTCCCGAAACGTTGTAACACTGTCTGTCTCGAAAACTACTGTGTTTTGTTTCGTCTCTTCATTGTGTCGTTTGTCTTGTCTGTATATGTCTGATATCTGTTGCGTTTTGTCTCGTCTACTTGTTGTGGTCTTTTGTTATTTTTCTGTTCGTGTCTGATATCTACTGTGTTTGTTGTTTCGTCTCATCGTTGTGTCGCATGATTTTTATTTTATTTTGTTATTAATTTCATTTATTATCTGTTTGTTTTTATTTGACCCGATTCCATCTTGGAGTTTCATGCTGTGTATGTATCTTGCTGACTAAGTATACTCTGCTTATTTTATGGTTTCTTTTATTTGTTTAGTTTTTCTTTGACAGTCGTTCAATTTTGCAATGGAGTACGTCCAAAAAACTGAATCTAGTCAAGACAATATAACACAAAAGTTAATACTTTACAGATTTATCACATAACTATACTTGACAAAAAAAAAACGATGAGACAAGTTTTCTAAACCACGTTGTGTGTAAATGCGAACACGGGCATTCCAAATAACTGTTATTACAAGAATGTCTTCTTGAACAGAAATATTTTGTAGCTTCCAACGAAATCGTTTATTTGATTTAATATCTGCCATGCTTAAATTTGCTAAATCTGTACTCTAAGTCATAAATATCGTTGACTGAAGTAAATATGGTAGTAAAAGCAAATAAATAAAATAGTATAATCAAACTAGCATTCACATTTTTAACAGGAACTGATATTTTGGATAAAATCAAGTGCTCGTATTGTTAAGTACAACATCTAACGAAATATTTAGTATAATCAACCAAACACAAGACGTTACTGAATAACACCGACAAACTCCGGTAGGTGATTCCTTACGAAAAAAGAAGCAGGAATGATATTTAGACTTTTTCGCCTAAACTTAATATTAAGAGAATAATGAGTCTGCAAATATCAAAATTTATAATCGAACTTCCCCAAAATATCGGAAACTAAATGAAATTAAAAAATACAAAATTTTCAACATAGATTAATGCTGTTGTTACGTTCAAGCCTACAGCAAATTCAACTCGATACCTTCCACCCTTATGAAAATAATAGGGGTGGTCACCATTCTAATTGCATACAACTTTTTTTACCGTGGGTATTTTCGAACATTTGAAGATTGTTTATTGAGAAATAAGACCCGTGTAACAAAAAATGTCCACTTGTTGCCACTGTCTACGACTTACCGTTTATGCTCAAAAACACTTGAATATTCGCACAGACATACAGAGCCTAGAGCATAGGCAATCCTGCGAACATCCATGTGATGTTTGTAGCGTATAGACGACGGTGTATGTTCAAAGTGAACAACAAGTACAATGCTGTTAAAGTCGCAGATCAGTTTGTTGCTAGCATTCTGCGTACATATCGTAGCAATTGTGAACGAATTTTTTTCTTCCAGGTTAGATCTATGTCTCGTTGGTTGTAGAAGCTGACGTTTTATTCGAAATAATTTGCAATTCCAGAGTTCGGCCCGAAAGCAAGGACAACACTGAAAACTTTAACTTTTAGGTATGAATGGTTATAATCTTCAAAATAAAAAGTCAAATATTTCAATAAAAAATGTTTATTAAGTCTATTGTGTTTATTTCATCCAACATAATAAATCAGTAAGTAGTTTGCAAATACAATAATATCATTAAAATACATAAATTGCGCATACAATATGCGTTACTGGATCCTCCCGGTACATTTTGCGAGACATTGGTATGATTTACAAACATAAATACTGATCACATCAATGGCATCCAGAATGTACCAGAAGCTGCGTGTACTCTGCAAACAACTATAGAAAAAAATTATAACTACACTACTGTAACTGTGACAGTGTACTGTAACTTAAATAAATAGTTACTTTATTATATTTAAAGTTCCCTTCGCGGGGAATGCAATAACTTAACTATCATTATTCTTAAAATTACTTATTTTGCTTCCTAAATATATATCGTTGAATCAAAATTTTATTATTTATATTATAAAAAAAGTTACATTTTTGTTTACGAAAACCAAACATCAGCAGCACAACGTCGGCATAAAAATCACAATTGTTTAAAAAAAGCAGTAAATAAAGTACGCATTATTCCGGGGATGACAATATGTCGAGAGCGTTTTTGAAGGAATAATTTTAAGAAACCAAAATTCTGCTCTTATTTTCAAAGAAATCCACTTTTTACTTGTTGCAACATAATTATTTTCCAGAATAGTGTATTTTTAACTGAATGTGAGTATATGCAAATATATAAGTTAAACTAATATAATACTGCAGATTTTACTGATAGCAGTAAATAGCTAATTTCGGTTTGCAATGTAGTTTAGAAGGTATCTCCGACGCTGCAGGAGTGTAGGCTCGTCGAGAGCGAGTTCAGGGGACTTGGAAGGCCAAGTTCAGGGGACCTCGGCGGCCATGTTAGTGGCAGCTTGGCAACAATGCATGGTGGCGTGCTCAGTATCTGTTGGTGATCTGCCGGATCCAGTCGAGGTAGTGGGCAACTTTCACGTAGACGCCCGGGACGCCACGCTGGCCACAGCCGATTCCCCAGCTGACCACGCCCACAACTTGCCAGGTGCCTCCGCTCCTCTCGCACACGAGCGGGCCGCCACCGTCACCCTGCGCACACAACATTCGTTTGCTTTTACTAACCTGTCATAGGATTAAATCAACATACACTTTAAATTAAGCCCCGATTTTACTGATAAAATATTTTTGCACTATTAGTTTTCAATGCCTAAAGTGCACGTCTGCAGTTCTGCTGAAATTTCAATGATTGTAAGTTTTAACTCCTACTTTTTCTGGGGTTCTACTGGAAAATCTCAAGCGTGTAGTGTCAGGAAAACCTTGTTCTGATTGGTGTAGTCAAATTAGAGACGTGTCTGTACAAAGACACGCTGCCAATAATCGTGTAGCAGAGCTACTGATGTGCAAGTAAGATATTGAAACAAAGCGGTGCAAACATTTTCCGCGAAAATGAGGAATCTCTTATGAAAAGGTAAGACTGGGTTTGTGCTCTGGAAAATTGGGAGATACCATAGGCGTTTGTAGTACAGAAGTACTGTTTTAATAGTACTTTGAGCTTTACTATGGCAGTGACTTCCTCTGATTCGCCAATATGATTCGCGAGTTCTCTTACTGCGGAAAAAGAAGACTCTTGCTGTGGTTGCTAAATGAGATTCATTTTATGAACGTTTAATATTAAAGAAAGTAACGAATGTTTACTATATTTACACAACTATATATATGCCGATGTGCATGTCATATATTGCAACAAAGTGGTGCAAAAATGGTTTGCGAAAATCAGGAATTTCCTATGAAAGGGTAAAGCAGGGTTTGTGTTCGGGAAAAACTGGGTGAATCAATAGTACAGAATGACTGTTTTAATAGCACTTTGAGCTCTTATGGGAGTGACTATATCTGATTCGCCAGTATGATTCGTGAGTTCGCTGGAAGAAACTTGAGAAGCCTATGGCAATGAGACTCTGACTGTATTTGCTTGATGATATTTATTTGATGAACGTTTAGTAACAGGAAAGTAACGAAAGTTTACTATACTTTTACAGCTACCTCTAAAAATAATAAAACAAAACCAGCAACTAAAATGACAGGTTTCATTACTGACTTCATTACATCGATGCACTCTTTACTTGTATCACAAATAAATGACCTACTTTGGTGAAAACACAGTCGTTACGGTAAATATGAGCAACTGAAGTTAATGAGGCCCTACTTATTGTCTGAGTGAGTCAATTATATTGATGTAAAAATGATCTACATTTATTTTCACTGAAATTCACCTGCCTATTAACAGGTTTCCAGTGAATTGTACAGGTTCAACAGACGAAAGCGGATTGCTATGGAAGTCCAGTAATTAACATTTCACAGGTTGTAACCTATGATTCTCATTTAGAGTATATTTGTCGTGAATTATTAAATGTATGTAAATGACAGTGGTTTAAGGTTTAAAAACGTAATTTTGTCAAGTGTAAGTGTCAATTTGCAGAAAGTACAGAGTGTAAAATGTTAATTGTTTGGCGAAAATGTCAACGGAAGTACGTTTTGGTCATACCATGTTCAGTGTAAGCTGTCTAGCTGCGGGGAAGAGTGATATATGAGCGAGAGTCTCACCTTGCAGGCGTCCTTGCCTTCTTCTCCTCCAGCACAGATCATCCCAGGGTGAAGTTTGAACTCGTATCCTAGCCTCGTCTGTTGCAGCTGGGCCTGGCACTGGTACTGAGACACCATGGGTACATCTACTTCCTGCGTGCAATAAAAACTCACGTCACATAGGGCTCAGGGTGGCAACATGTTAGGAAACACTAACTCGTTAACTTGATTTTGCTTCATGACTACATTCTACCACGTTGTCAGTAAATTTATCTAAGCGATATGAAGTAGAACTAACCTGTTGAGTCACGTATTATTTTACTAGCTTGTGTGCTGCAATCAGGAAATGTTTTTCAGTTGACAGCACTTATGCCAGCCAGTATTATCACAGTTAATGAAGTACGTTGTATTTGTAAGGAAATGCCATTCACAAAGCCGAGGTGTAGTGACCAACATTTGCGATATCATTCCTCAGATGCTGAATAGCTGTGTACAACACGGGCCATAAGTCTCTTTCACATGCATGTTGGACTTTATGACTGAATAGGTTAAGGAAGCACATGTACAAATAAAACAGGAAGGTACAGTCAACCATAGAGGTGTTTGTGCTGTACATGGCCAAAGAAGTGTGTGATACTTAATTCAATAAGATATTTGGTTGCCTGGATAAATTTAGTTTTGTCAAAAACAAATTTAATTCAATAGCTTAGATTTCGTTTGGATAACATAGCCAATATTTGACGCGTTTCACAAACTCTGCATCCAAAAACAATTGGTTTTGCCGATGTAGGCTACATTATTTATTTGGCTATACATATTCTTACATATCGTTTATCACCAAAACCTTCCCTCTGTAGACGAAAAAAAATTGGTTTCTTTCATATTTATAATCGCGTTTCTAAAATCAATTAGAACACGATCTAAATTTTACGTCAACTTAAGTTACCAGACTCATGTAGCAAAAACGCATGATTGTTGCACATTCATGTATTGTAAACATAACGGTATAGTATGAAAAACTTGGGAGAATTTTTTTTTTACTTATAGGAATTTTTTTGTTTACTATTTTTGCATTGTAGGCATGAAGATTTACTCACGGATTATTCTTATGCATAGCTATAATTAGCGACAGGAAATTTTTGCTATTTCTTTCCACAACAAGCTAGAATTACAACGCATATATTTTCTCCTGCGATTGATACTGTATCTCAGTTCACTATACAAGTAACAAAAACTTCTAGTAATAAATGGCAGAATCCTGTTCTGCATGATTTGTGGTGAAACTGGCTTCGCACTCGATCAACGTACAAACAACTGAACTGAGACTAGAGAAAGTATCGTTCAGTGGATTCTAGCATACAAGAGATTGGACTCTCGAAATTCTTCAGTCAATTAGTACAGATATTTCAGTCAAGTTCTGATCATTACAAAACCCATCTTTTAGTTCTACATTCTGTCACAATACTTTGTACAGCCATATTAAATTGAAGCACAATCGTGTGAATTTTTTTATGTCTTAAATTATTTATTGTCATTCTTTAAAGTACAAATGTCCAAGGTAAGAAAACGAATCATACAATTTAAAACCCTTATTTTATGGTCTGCCTGGCTTGTATAGTCAATACTGGCTACGGTGTCCACCAAAATTACTTAATAAATTATTTAAAGTACTCTGTTATTAAATATAGAGTATTTTACAAGTGTTTAAGCATACATTTTACGCAGTATTATAGAGAAAAAATATACGTGAAAATCCTACATACCATAATAAACAATACCTTACCATTACCGACAAATTGTAACAATAGTGAAACATTCATCTTAGTAAAAAGTTGAACAATGTTGAATAAACCTCTCATAGTCGCCAAAGACTACTATAATGTGGTATCCAAACTAAATGGACATGTTGATGACTTCTGTGATATGGACGTTTTATAAAACACTATTTATTATTGAAGAGTAAGGGATGGCACACTTTGAGAATATTCTGGCACTTCCTGCAGTCGCATAAAATGAGGCTTCTATTAAGTGATGTCCAATCTGTACGGACCTGTTGACGCCTTCTGATATAGAGGTGGTGTTAGCATATGATCATAATGATGACAGTAGCAAGGGATAAAGGGATGACGCACCTTGAGAATGTTCTGGTACATTCTGCAGTCGCCAAAATTGAGCCTACTATTAAGATATGTACAATCTACACGAACCTGTTGACGCCTTATGATATAGGGCTGGTGTTAGCAACTATAATCCACAATGATGACAGTAGCAAGAAGGTAAGGCATGACACACCTTGAGAATGTTCTGGCATTTCCTGCAGTTGCCACAATTTAGATGTTATCAAGTGATTTCCAACCTATATGAACCTGTTGGCGCCTTCTGATATACGGCTGATGTTAGTAACTAAAAAAACATAATCATAATGATGACAGTAGAAAGGAGTAAAGGTATAACGCACCTTGAGAATGTTCTGGTACTTCCTGTAGTCGCCAGAATTAAGGCTACTTTTAAGTGATGTTCAATCTACGTGAACATATTGACGCCTTCTCATATAGGACTGGTGTTTAGCAACAATAATCATAATTATGACAGAAGCAAGGAGTAAAGAAATGACGCACTTTGAGAATGTTCTGGTACTTCCTGTAGTCGCCAGAATTAAGGCTACTTTTAAGCGATGTTCAATCTACGTGAACATATTGACGCCTTCTCATATAGGACTGGTGTTTAGCAACAATAATCATAATGATGACAGAAGCAAGGAGTAAATAAATGACGCACCTTGAGAATGTTCTGGTACTTCCCGTAGTCACCGAAGGCGTCCTTGCCCCAGCCAGTGGTCCAGCAGCGCTGCCCACTGTAGTCAACTCCAGGGTCGGGCAGGCAGGCAGGGGAGATGTGCGGGCTACGCTGGAAGTCTATGGGCCGGTCTATCCTCAGCACGGCCAGGTCGTTCTGTAGCGTGCCCGCATAGAACTCTGGGTGCACGGCGACCAATGTCACATCCCGCTCTTCATATGGGTAGAACTCTACATCATGGTTCACATCCCACTCGCCCAGCCGCGCTCTCAGCTCGTGTTGCGAGTACCTGGCACAGTAACATTCACACTAGTGCTTAGTGGTGGATCATATATGGTGCTGCTGGTAACAATGATGGTACTGAAACAAATTATGTTATTGTTGGTATCATAGCTGCTGGTATTGCTAACGGCAGGGGAATGTGTAACAACATTGAAAGTGTTCAACAATGCAGCTAGTATCAGGTGTTTTTGTTGTTGCTGTAGCTGACGATAACAATGTTCTTAGTATTACTTACGCTAGTAAAATATGTAGTGTTACTGTTGGTGTTATTTATAGGGATAGTAATGCAGTCAGTATTATTAACAATAGTAAAATACGCGGTGATAATACTGGTGACATTACGACTGGTAACAATAAACTGCTCATATTTCTAAAGGTAGTTAAACGTAAGGAGGCAATTTTGCTGTTGTGTTGGTGGTATTTATGTTAGTAGTGCTACTAATAGTATTAAAACCATGGAGGTATTAGTCTATGGAGTGGCATCTGCCGTACATTTCAATGGTAATCGTGTGAAGCCGATCATTTTCGAACATTTTCGAACTGCGCATGCGCAGGACGTTATTTTTCATGAGTCGCCATATTTTGGGGGGCAAAACACTAGCAGAAAGCAATGTAATTATGTTTTTTTTTTTTTTACAAAAAATCGCCAAAATTCTCTATTTGAATCGTACACAACAGTTTACAATTTCTTCAGAAATATAAATAAAACCGAATTAGCTCTCGCTGTGTGTACGTACTTTATAAACTTGACGAATTTAAATAAAAGTTTCTTACCTGTACAAAGATAATCCTCCGCAACGATCGAGTATGTTTGTAAGGCCAAGAGCTGCACAAACTTTCACCACAATGTGTAGTTAACAAAAAACTAAAACATTTTCATTCGCTCAATGCTATGTTTACATGTTTTTGCCACCACTAGCTCTATCCTTGTCTTTAAATGTCGTCTGTTTGCTCAAAGGCTTCCTCTCCATAGACTAATATCTCCATGAGTAAAACATGTGGTCTTGCTGTTGGCGTAGATGCTATGGATGATGCAACTAGTATTAGCAACAGTAGTAGAACACATTTTGATACTATTGGTGGTGTCGCTTGTGGCAGCAATGTTTGCTAGTGTTACTAAAAGTAGTAAAAATAATGTGATATTTGTACTAATGTTACTTGTGGTAACAATGCTCTATTATTGCTAATAGTAGTAAAACCTTTTGGTATAATTGTCGGTGTTGTCGCTAGGGCTAATATAGCTATTATTAATAACAATAGTATAACACATTGTGACACTATTGTTGGTGTCGCTGGTGACAGCAATGTTTGCCAGTATTACTAGTTAGTGAAACATAATATAATATTTTTGCTGTTGCTGGTGATGACCATTGTATTGATACTACTGTTACTAATGTTGTAAAACATTTACTGGTAAGGTCGGTATTCTTGCAAGGAGTAATAATGAAGCTGGACCTATTAACAGTAGTTAAACATGGAGAATTTACTGGTTGTAATAATACTGGTAATGATAATATAAATGAGTATACAATTAGACCTATTTCTGGTGGTAATTGCATTGATAACGAGGGTGACATTATTGTATATGTGGAAACTGGTGGGAGTACTGGTTGATAATGTTCTTTGTATAACTAGCGATGGTAGAAGATGGTGTACCAATGTGATAGCAAGCATTCAATGATCAGCTGATATATACCTAACCTGTAGATAAGGGAACCCGCGAAATGTCTGTTAGTCGAATAATGCATTTACGACCTGTGTTTTCACGTTATATTTGACGACCAGGTTTGACTACGAACAGATTCACGTATCTGCATACTTGATTGTGCAGCAGTTGATGTGATATATCTTACAGATTGGCAAGCCGATAGTATATCTCCAGGAGTTGAGTGACTGGATTCTGTATGGTCGTGACAGAGTAGCAATTCGCTTCCGATTGCAAGCAAAAGCCAATGAAATAAAGAAAGGTTATCTGCACTATAAAACACTTTCTTTGTCACAACAAAATATTTGTTGCTGCGAAGAAAAGTGTTGTTTGAATATGAATCACTGCAGAGTATCTTAGCCGCACAGAAAATGCTTGTTTAAAAGTTACAGTAATGTAACTAACAGTTATAATGTTATAAATGTAGCGTACAAAATATATTTATGATTAAGTTATTTATGGTATCTTATACACAATCTTTAAGCTGAAAATATAATTATAGTTGCTTAAAATAAAATAAATATTACTGTAGAAAAAAAACTGTTTAAGGAATAATCTGTAGGACCATCGTACATCAGATTTCAAAATTTTTTATGTTCCAAGGCACTGTTCATTTACCGCAAGAAACATAACCTCCAACAATAACTGTGTGTTGTACAGACACAGTAAATACTCTGTAGTTTATACAGGCCTATAATTTCCAGCCTGGATGTCAAATGTAATGCGAAACAGACGGGTGGCTTCCAACGACGAGTTATCCCGTAAACAAAGTGACACAGGTTATGTTGAGGAGGCGCATGGTGGATTGTGCACACTACCCTCGTCGCCAGATGAACTATACTTACGACTTGATGCAGTGAGCAGCTGTGATGATGTGCTGAGAGTCAATAAGTGTGCCTCCACATATGTAGACACTCTCGTGACTGTCCTTCTTCAATATAGCTGCCTGCCAAGGATACTCGCCTGTAACAAGAGCATAGCTTCATTAAAATATCTTGCACTGTATGAGGTGAAGACTGATCAACGTATTTCACTGTGTATCCACATGACAGGTTGGTAGAGTGAGGAATATTCCAGTAGTTAAATGACCTCCATGTTAGAATACACAGTGCTAAATACACTCGAGCCCCGACCTTTTGTCCATTAACTGATACTCACTGGAACAGCAGACAATGAAATAACATGAGTCCTTGACTATGCATAGGACAGTAGTTTATAGAATGCGTGCCATTGAACTTACGAATTTTTGGTATCCTTAATAAAATAATTTGTATCGATTATTCGTGAGTCCTATCTTCCCTACAAAATATCGTGCACCAGATAATTAGATTTCTCTATTAGCTTGATCGGTTAATTTGCATGTTTATTTAAGAATTATATAAAACATAGTTGTCATCGTACATTTGTGTCTTTATATTGTACCTATTCCTGTTTAAGAGGAGTCTTCGCCGGCGTCAAATTTCCAACTTTGACGCATGGGAACAGTGATGCGATAAGAGCCAGTGTCCCACGTTTGACGAGAAGCATATCGCCTATATTCGCCGCGCGCTAAACTGGCGTGCAAGGTTTTCATTGTAGTCTTTTTTCAACGGAACTTAAAGAAGCGACCAAAACATTTTATTTTTGAATAGTGTGAAGCAAAGACGAACGCGTGTCTCTCGCTTTGCACTTTACGAATTCAGGTAATACTTTCGGAGTTACAGCAGACTAAAAAATTCGTTTTTAGCCATTTTGAGAGGCCTGAAAATCATGTTTCTATCAAGCCTGCTGAATATTTGAAAACATAGAAGCATAGTTTAATGTGTGTGCGTTGTTCATAGATAAACTTAATATGAAAAAGTTAAGTGGTTTCACGTAAAAAACAATACGAGTGACACGCTGCAACGGCGTCCATTCGCCAGCAGAGGACTCCTCTCAAATCGCAGATGATTTGACAATTATGTTTTCATCATTAGTCTAATTTAATTCAAAAGCAAACGAAATATAAGTGAATATGTTCCCGTGTTTCAGGGGTAATGTCTCACCGAATTCGCTGTCGCCATCAACATAGACGGGAGTCTTGATTCGTCCATTCACTCCCTGAGCGTTCCTCCTGCCGCACTGCTGAGGACGATACAGGTTCTGTGGGCGGCTTGGGCGACGACAGCAGACGTACCTGGGTCCGCAGCGGTTGCCACCGAAGCCTGCTTGTCGCTGTGAATTAAAGAGTATCTTACAACGCAGGAATCTCCAGCCAGGATCAACACATACACGTAGAGACCCGAAAAATTCCCGGGTTCACTGCCCTCTAGACACACCTTCTAAGAATTTATGTTTACTCAATTACACAGCAGCTCCTGATTGGCTGCTCTCTGACACAGTGATAACACGTGATTGGGTCTGCATTTAGCTGCTTCTTTATAATTTTAACGGACATCGGATTTTGGAGAAAAGGTTTTTGCACCAGTTTTTGCACTGTCTTACAAGCACACACGCCTGCAGCTCTCTTCGCGGTCAGTGATTGGAGGATTTAAATCTCAGCGTCTTGGGGTTCTGCCCGTTACGACCATGCTCTCTTGTTTCTGCTGCTTGTGTAATAGTAATTTTTTAAGAGCTTAATCGAGAGCAAGTATCAAAATTCTGTTTTGCACTTTTGTTTAAAATTGTTTTTTTCCGTGATAGCTAATTATTTCAAAACAAGAACTTCGACAAAGTCAAATAATCACAATTTCGTTAATTACGTAATCAGCTTGAACCATAGAATTTACTGCCTTGAAAAAATCAGCCAATAATGAGAAGACGATTTTGAAGAAAATTGTCAAACATATTTTGACATCTGCTATCGTTTAGGCGTAAAAAATTAGTATCGCAAAAAAAAAAAGAGCATGGCCTTAATCACAGACGCTGTAATATTGTACTGATTGGCGCAGTCAAGTAAGTATCACCTCTACACAAAGACATGCCGCCAATAACCACGTAGGAAAGCTGCCGGTGTGAACATAAGTCATTGAAGCAAAGTGGTGCAAAAACAATTCCGCGAACATCCAGGGTTTCTAACCATAAGCTCAGCGCCATCCAGGAGATTTCAATTTAGTCAAGAGCCAACTGTGAATGTGTCAAGAAGTTACACTCGTTTAAATCCTAGCTTTTGCCGAAATGAAATCGCGAATTTTTCAGGCCCCTACACATAGGGTTGAGTTCTAGTTACTCCGTGATGCAAAGAAAGTTAAGAAATAGTTTGAATGTAATCTTTGCAGCTCAGTCATATATCTACTTGTGTCACAGCAAAGTGGTCAGGTCGCCACGAAGACATTATTTAAAGTAATTTTTGTAAGCGGACAATGATGCTAAAAATCTCCCAGATCCTTTGTATGATTAATAGCATATTAAATACTTAGTTAATGCTAAAACGTTTGGTAAGAAAACCTTTAAGTAAATTTACCGTGACTACAAGGATACACCACTTGAAATTCGGGTAAATGGCAAGTATATAAACCTGCTTGTTGTGAAACATTTAGGATGAAACTGTCAAAGAGTAAGCAATCATTTTCTGTTACACTATAAGAAAGGGAAATAAAAGAGAATTTTGTCTCGCGGAAAAATTCCTTTGAACTGTAGTTAAAACTATAATTACTGAAGACTTAATTATTGTGTGAAATGATAAAAGTGATTCTATCTTTAAAGAAACCAGAACAAAATTTAACTAAGATCTCTCGCGTTTATTAAACAAAATCTAATGGACAATTGTTAACAAGACTTCAACCTACAGACTTTACGTGTCTTGATATGAAAAATATATCAGCATTTCAGTCGCATCAAAAACCTTTTAATGGGTTGTTATTAGAGAATACTAATTCAAAATGTAACTAAATTGTTGGTTTAAGTACTTAAGTTTAGTATCCTGTAATAAATTTAAAAAGGAAATTTTCTGGAAAAAAAATTGAACTTATAGTGAAATGCACACTCCGTAAGGACATACGCCTAAAAATTATTTCTTATCTGACGGAAAATATATTATTTATGCAATCTATTTATGTACTCACCTCAATTAGTCCAAATACTTAAAATCGTCGACATTACTAAACCTTGACACATATTGTTATCGAATAATAAGCACCGCCACCATTAAATTTAAGCAAAAAGTTTCAAATAATATTGTGTTAGTGAACTTCAGGCAACCGAAAGTTATTGTCAGGCAGCGAGCCATTTAAGGAGGAGCGGAAGTTAAAGCATTCTTGAGAAGACAGAGACCATAAACTTTGCGAGTCCAGTCCATAGGAAAGTCCGGTAGAGAGTGCTATTGCTCTATAGTATGTTAAAATATATCCCATATTATATGAGGAGACAGTATGCACACAAACCAGGTAAGTATACAGCAAACACGGATGCAAAATCTCATAACCTTAAAAGTCTGTCAATATTGCGTTGTAGTGTACTTGTGATGTGGCAATGACAATCTGCGTTTTGGTGGATACCATCTCCTCTCACAATATAAAATATATGTTTTATCTCATAGTATAAAGTACGTCTGTGCGTAAAGAAATGTCATGCACAAGCAATAAAGGATTTTGTCTAAACTAAAAGTGATGTCAGGTTATAAAATATCAACGTATGTTCTGGTTTGTAGTCGTCGTCTGTCACCAAGGTCCAGCCATCCACTGAGCCAGTTCGGTCTGCTCCAGTCTGAAAACAGCTCAATATAACGTCGAGTAAGACAGCTTAGATGTCATATCATTTAGTAATCAGTGGTCACAAGAACAAAGATACTAAGGTCGTTCAAAAAGTTGCCAACATCATTAACATTAGGAACAAAGAACTATTGCATCATCACATGTCTTTGACGCTGTACTTAAGTCCATGTCACACTGCCAAATTTTAGTCATTCTTCTGAAACGAAAATAAGTCAAACATAAATCAATGTTCGTGCAATCATCGAAACTTTTTTGCTTGAAAAATGTTCTTACCATCAATTTTATGAAAAATGTTACAAAGCAGACGTACTTATTCGTAAACTCTACGACGGTTTTATTTAATTATATTCAGCCATTCAGAATCGGTACAATAAAGACGTGTATAGAATATTTTTAAGTAATGTCTAACTCTAGTACCCAAAACAATTTGCATACATTTGTAAAATAGGTCTTGGAATCATGTTATGTAGAATTGCATGTCGAGAAATGCTATTTTCAAAATGTGTAGTTTAATAACCTCTTAAATATATGTTGCAATAGTAAGTAAAATTAAATAATAATAATAATGTAGACAGTATAATGTGCATTAACAAAGAAAATTTTATTTTGGTTACTAGAGAAATGGTGTAATTTTTTTTGCATTTTTATCATATATTTGTAATGGTGATATGTACAATCATGTTTGATATTTTAAAATTAAAGAGCTATGGACGAATCACTTAGAATTTCTGCTTGAGTAGAAGTGGATGTAAATCATCATCAGCCTCACTGACTGACAATCACACCCCCTCCCCCCCCCCCAACACATAGATGTGAAAAAATAAGTTAACAAATGTTCTTTTTCTCTATTGTGTTTCGTAATTACATAAAGCTACATACACGAGGTTTACAACTAGACTTGGCCAAAATAATAAGACATTTTTGGCAGTATGACCAAATATTTAAACATACATATCAGTGACAGTACTAGTTTGTCAATTAACTTTTAATTTCACTAACATAATAAAAGGCTGAATACAAAAATGTGGACAAGGAGGTCTTTAGTAGCAACACTTGACTAAGTGTGTTTTACCTAATGTTGGCAACTTCGAGATCCGATCTGCGGCTTACCTTTTGCGGCGCAGTGTCAGAGGCGATGTCGCGCTTGAACCTGGTGTCCAAGCTCCGTCGACCACTAGGGAAGGCGACATTCTGGGGGGAGGAGGAAGCAGGGATGGATGAGTTGGCCGTGCGAGAGTAGTCATCGTAGTTGTAGTCATCGTAGTCACTACCTGGGTACTCCTGGGCATCATCGTCGTCAGAGATATAGGGACTGGAGTCATGCACTTGGCTGTAGGGACTGTCTCCCGACCGGTACCCGGAGTACCAAGAGGGCTTGTACAGACCATATTTATGGGGGTTGTAGTACGATGGGGGTGGATGTGACGGAATGGAGTGAAGGTGATGGTGTTGATGATCGTGCTTGTAGTATGGGGGTGGTGGACCGTAATGAGAGGGGTAACCGTACCCACCACCTCCATGGGCAAACCCTTTCAACTTTTGAACGAGCTCTTTGTTGGGTGTGACATGCAGGTTGACGAACGGCTTCACCACCTTGTCTCCATAGTCGTCTTTGGTGACCTGTACCGAGAGCAAGGGATTGACACTAACCAGCCCCAAGTTGATGCCCCCCGGACCGCCCACTGAGCCGAAGTATGGGTTCACTAAGGGATTGTGGCCGAAAGGATTCAAAGGATAACCACCTCCTCCCCCCTGAGGCAAACCGAATGACACCCCGAATGTCGGTTTCACTTTCAGTTCTGAGTCCTCGTCTCCACTTCCGAAGAGTTTCTGCAAAGAGTGAGACAAGACCCGCATTCAGATCGTTTCGGCCTTGCTCTGTTGTATGCGTGTAATTCAATCATACAGGCAGGCTGTCATTGGTTCAACACGGATTATGTCAGCAGGTGCCTTAAAATTTCTGCAATTTAACATGTTAAACTCTCCATAACCAAATACAAAATTATTATACCGCATGTTTAACCTTAAACTTGAATCGCTTTCAATGCACCGTACAGCTAGGTCTCATGTGATGGGCTATGCGTATTTACTCTTTACAAGGATCTGTACACGCTGATGATATATGTTCTTATGAGGTTAGTTTTATTTTTACGTTTATCCGCGCCAATTTGACAACCTATGTTACACCACAAACAGTAATCAAACTACCTTGTACAGGAGGGAGGAGGATGGTTTGTTAGGAAATTCCCAAAATGCTCTAATCCCATTATTAATTCTACGAGGAACAACCTTTAAAACACGACAGCACCAAATGAACAGTGTGGAAAAACTACACCATACCTTTGATGAAGATGCAGTTTGGTAGTTGAAACTATGAGAGGTTTAAGGTTCTTCATGCAGTCTAACTGTATATCTACGGTAAAAGCCACATGTAAGACACCCAAAAGGACCATAGAATAGAACAGAAGAAGAGGAGCATAGATTTCAACCTGACTTGCCTATATTTAATCTCAGGTTTCTTCTTATCCTCACCAACACTTTTATTAAATTGTTCTCCAGACAAACAATACAAAGCCATGTTCCCGTTGCTTGGTTGGGAGTGACTTCTCTGACAGAAAAAAATTATGAAGTTAATCAAATACTTACTTCTTGTTGGTCTATAGCAGGATTCAAGTTGCTGTTCGTCTCTCCAGTCACCTGATCTTCCTTATCTCCGTCGCTGACATTTGTCTATAAGCAAGTTAGTCACCTCAACACCACATAATTATGTACATTAGGATACCCACTACTTTGAGTTATTTCGATACAAGCCACGACCACAACATATTTATGCCACATAATATATACAATAAATATAAGTTGTACTGCTTGTATATATACATTAGTGTATTTTATGCTACCATGGAGGATACTAATGCAATGAGTACAAACACCGCTAATTAGTTATGATAGTTCCTTGTTATTTGTTTATATAAGCACTAAGTATGGTATTTACATCATAGAACCATTTTCATATTCACCAAACTTTTCAGGTTTGTTTACTAAAAATGCAATATGTATATTTTAACAAGGTGTAAATTCAGAATTATTAAGACAGACTTCAGAATGTTCGTTAAAAAAATTATATTTCTGAGCTATTCGACTTAATAAGAGGTACAGTATTGCTTCAGAAGCAATCATTAACTCTAGTATAACAACACAAAGATCTACAGCCCTGTAAGTTTACCTTTAACTTCTCGCTAGTCCAATGACCAAAAGGTTAGAATTGATGGATATATATGAACTCCAAGCAAACAGCTGTGAAAGTGTCACAGTAACATAGGAGTCTAAATTGTATCTTATATCCAATACATCTAGAATGTTTTGAACGTTTATAGTCGTTGTTCTCTGGGAATCCCACATTAAAATTGTCCACTAAAGTACATTTTAAAGTCGCACAGGAATTTTATGTCACAGGGTCTCTGCCTCTACTCATCCGAAGAGCAATGTGTGAATGTTAACAGCAGCAAAAGTGTATTATTATTATTATTATTATTGTTATTATGTATTTGAACAGGTAACTTACCGGCTTGACGTGGGTCTTGGTATCAGCTTTCTGGCTTCCCGCTGCGGTGTCGCGTCTTCTCCTTTCCTTCTTCTGCTCCTCAGCAGCGTCGTCCTGTGTCACCTTCTCTTCGTCGACCTCTGCTTCAACGCCCTCCCTCTTGGAGTGACGGGAGATGATGGTACCATTGCCGTCGGTGATGACGACGTCATCGAGCGTGATGGCCTCGATGTTCTTGCCGAGGTTGCGAGGGTCGATCAGAAGACCATCCTCCTTCCTGCCCACCTCGTGAGACGGACATTGGTCGTATGGCACGCAGTAACATTCGCCATTGTAACCTCCGTCAGCGCGCGGGGTCTCGTACCCTGGGTAGCGGTTGGCATAGGAACTGGTCGATGCGGTCGTGAGGCCATTACCTGGACATAGGAAGACAGTTGCAATAATAATTATATTAATGTAAAAATAGATGTGTGCTCGAGTGAGTTGTGTCACACCTGGAAAGACAGACACAATATGGGATCTTGTAGGAACTCTATGTACACTGGTCGATGCCATGATATTAGGCCCTATTATGAATCAGCTATGGAATGCAGCTGGAGAGTACCTCGAGAAAATCTGCCAGAAAACAGTAAAAATCACTACGATTCCCACATTTGAAAAATCCAATGCCAGTGATCGAACCCAGTTTGGTATCTCAGTGAGCACTGCAGTAGTGAATTAGCTGATGTATTTACAAAATTGGTTCTCTGCTAAGTCCATACATTTCATTTTGACCGAAAGGATTAAGCAGACTCTGTATACAATACACTCGCAGGTCAGTTGAAAATTCAGAGATAACTTTCTAATGCTAATAGTTTAATGTGGTGAGCAGAACCAGTTGTTCTAGTCTTACCTGAGGGGGGCTTGAGGGAGAGCTCCTTCTTGTAGAAGGCATGGGAATTGCCATAGGATCCCGATGCTGAAGGCACACCATACAGTCCACCATCACCATAGCCCGGGTATGAATGCGACAAGCCTCCACCGCTGCCGTAGACGGGTCCAGCCTCGTACACAGGGTCGAGTGGTGCGGTTGGCACCTTGTCGCTGTGGTGGTAGTGGTGGTGCACGTGCTGCTGAAGCCCTCCTTCAGCAGTCAGCACCGGAGCCTTGGCGTGGTGAGGCGGCCGGTAGCCGATCGGGCCGTCGAAGTCCCCTGACTCGTATACGGGCGGAGCCACTGGCTTTGGGGCGCCGTAGATCGGCCCACCGATTGGTGGGAAGGGTCGTGATGGGCGGTGCGGAGGGAAGGGGACGGGTTTGGGGGGCCCATAGCTCGGCCCATGACCGATGTGTGGACCGCGAACTGGCACGGCAGGTATGGGGCGGCCGACTGGTTTGATTGCTACTGGCTGAGCATAGATGACATCATGTGGTTGCACGTGTCGCTTGCCTTCAATCTCCTCGCACTGTAACATCACATATAATAAAAATTCATACATGGATTATTAAACAAATATACTTATTTGGAAGCTGTTTGCTACAGTTGATCACATGAATTCTAAAACATGCTTACTTGAAAATAACTACGATTGAAATAATTGTATTTGGATCTTAAGAAATTACGTATATTATCCATATCAGCATTTATTCACTTCAATGACAAGTCTGTAAAAATGATATTAAAAACATCTCAATTGTTGGAACATATTTTCAGGAATTGCCTCCACCTGGTGTGAAAGGACTACCCTCCTGTATCTGTCCCCAAAGGCTAAACAGGTTAAATTATACATATAAGTTATAACGTGAATTCGCCCAAAATCACCAGGTCATGACACAGAACCAATATATATATATATATATATATATATATATATATATATATATATATATATATATATATATACTTTAAAATGTCTTTAAAACAGACCATTTAAAAATCATCTCAATAGTCTGGACAGGCCTCGGTTTGTCACAAGTGTCTCAGCTGAAATTCGCTGGAGAGATGTGGGGAGGAAGAAAGTGAGAGAGATAGAGAGAGGAAAATAGAGATCCAGGACTCACCGCCATGAGTCCTAAGCTGCAGAGGCGGTCCTTGATGAACTGCCGTGCCTCAGGCTCCTTACCATCCTGGATGGCTCGCTGTACTTCGGGGTCCTTGTAGACTGCATCCAGGCCCTCGATGGCGCGACCTTCTCTCGTCGACACCAGGATCTCGTCTATGACGGAGGCGGCGACAGACTGGTTCAACACAGGCGAGCCAGGTGCCAAACCTCCTGGAAACACATCTTTGGTCCAGCTCCTGTCTCTAGACACACCTTAGGGTCCGGTACATTACCTTGGAATTTCTCCAATCGTGTTTAAGTCATTACATTGCCCTCGAGCGCACTATAGCCTGTAGATAATTCCTAGAGCACATTACATTTCTTTGGAAAAACCTCTGCCCATTGCTGTTATTCGATTCACCTACGTTCTTCTATAGTTTCTAGATTCACACTGAGGTACCTTCCTTTAAATTTGTAAAATCTTAGTACTTTGTATAGGGATGATATGCTCTTCGAGTCCAATGATAGTTTCTAGATACGCGTAGAGTCCTTGGAGTCCGTTATGTTATCCAAGAACACGCTATAGACCATTACAGTTCTCTGGTAATACTTTAGTCCTTTGTAGTCATTAGATTCAGAAAATCATTACAGTCCTTATACGCACCCCAAACTCTAAATAGAATTAAATTAATATTCACTGATTAATAGTGTTTTTTTCTTTGATCCCTAACGTGGAAGATTCAAACAACTCTTAGCTAATCAAAATTCATTGTTCAACTATTGGATATATGTATACACTTAACATATTACCGTTTTGAGTGAACTGTCCATTATAGCTCCTAGGCTCACACCTGAGTCCATTATAGTCTTATACTTACAGATTAACTAAATTCTAGTATCTTGGTACAACTAGGATGTATGACAATTATTAGGAGCAACTCGATATTATTTTACTACCTTAAAATTCCTCTATCATATTATGAAAAAAAAATCTTCAGAAACAATTTAAGTTTGAATTCACAAGTCAAGTATATTATTGTCCTGCACACAGCTACTGTCGCAAAGGCCGGAAAATCAGCGATTCAATTTCATTTACAGCTGGAATGTAAAATTAATTTTTTTCCAATGTAATTGCTATGGAAATCTTAGTTCACTTAACATATATATGTACATATATAAGATTGTTTCGCTGTACTATATTGCCCTCTTGAACCGGTTCCGGTTCATTTCGTGCGAAACACGAGTTTGCCTACATTTTGTTTATATCGTAATGACCTTTTCGTTTACAGCTAATTCGTATTAGAAATGCAAGTAAAACAGTTTTTATTTGTATAAAAGTTTTAGTAATGTAATTAGTTTACTATACGAGTGCTACATGATTTAATAATATATGGCGTTTTGTTTACATTTTGCCCAAACCTACATGTATGGTGTAACAACAAAGACGCTAATGAATTCTCTAGGATGAGCCATGATGGAGTACGATAATTTCGCTGGGTGATGGCTCAAAATTGGTTTTTCCATCTTGTCCGTAAATCGAACTACATTGGGAGTAATGATGTCCTAATTACCGAATTAATAATTAATTTTCTTAAAACTGATATTAAATACTACTTGATATTAAGCAATGGCACTCTGAATAGTGTCAATATAATAAAATGTCTTTAAAGACGATATTAAGGGTGTTTTTACTCTCACTAATTCAAGTTACGGACGATTTGAAAACGAATCTTCAAGTTACTTTTATGTTAGCTGTCGCCACGTAGGAGTAACACATTCTGCCCTGAGACATCCTGTATGGGTGTATGTCATGTTGGGTTGCAGGTAAAGGGACGAATCCAGTAATTTTCTTCTTCCTCTTCATTGTAGGGTCGTTTTAACGACACACATGGTAACCCATCGCCCAGGTCCATTGTGGGTAACTGATGTGAGGCTTGCCGAGGAGGGGAGGAGTGACATGACAAAGAGAGGGGGGAGGGGGAGAATGAGGCACAGCTACAAACCCACGCGAGTTGTTTCGTAATCTCGCGACACGACATTTCACTTCCACTTTCTCCTCGCCCACTGTGGAAACAGTCACAAAGCGAACAAGACCATGATTCTTGCTCGGTCACGTGCTCGCTGTGTGTGTGGGGAAGGGGGGGGGGCTAGTCCTACTGGAGCAAACTTGACATCTTCGCGGGTTATTCCGCCAAGTAGCTGTAATTAATTAGAGCCTGTAACAATTATTCCGTCTCTGTCCTGTATTATACAGCTAAATCGCCACTCGCGACTCACTAGAAGGGAAATGAATGTAACCAAAATATGATAGAGAAATAACAACGAACAGATTAAATGAATGCTACACTGTCATCTTTGACTTCTGAAGTCGTATCAACATGTTTGCCATATGATACTACAAGAGTTCATCTACTACACCATTTTCACCGTTAGATAATAAATTACTTTCATATAACCTGACATTTGTTGGAGGATACGAAAATTTTTGTTATTTATATTCCAAGAAATGTCGTATAATATGAAAGTAATTTACTATCTAAGAGTGCAAAACTGTGTAGTAAATTAAAGCATAGACCATGAAATGTCAAAAATGTTGATACAATTTCACGATTGCTTCTGGCGGGGAAAATAATATAAGTTCTAAATTAACGAGCACCGTCGCCCGTAAAGCTAATAACTAAGCCAAGATTGGGAAAACATGCCTGGAAAATTGAGATGAAGTTGTTACATATTTTATTGATTACTTTTTTGATTAAAGTTATTACCCACATGTTGACATACATAGTCTATTCTTTTAATGTTTGACGAATTTCTGTTTTTTTTTTTTTTTTGTAATTTATTATTGGCTGTGGCAGAAAAAATTCAATTCACTTCGAGAATATAAAGTTTTATTTGTATTGTTAGGTTGGCAGCGTTAATGTGAAATTAATAACATATACTGCGCTGTTATCAGTTTCGTCATATGACGACAAAGTTGTCCGGTATTTTTTGTACAGTGGCTGTGATCCTTACTTTTGTGAATGGTGTTGAAATCTTAAGTATATATTTTTTTTTTTACTGGAATCATACCCAATATATACCTAATTGCTTTACTTGTTAAATTAAAACATGCTCCAAAACCACTTTATAACAAAAAAAAAAGTAACGCACGTTTATTATAAAAACGTATTTGGGACAACTAAAATGGCCCCAAAACGTACTGTCTTGAAAACTGGTTACCCGATTCTGTACATATAATCATAAAAATCATTTGTTCGGCTACATTTAAAAATATGAAATAAAAGGTCGCAGTTTTTAATCATTAAAAAAAAACTACTATGATAAATATTGTGTGCCAGTTAAGTAAAACAAAAAACATATTTTTGAAATTTTGACTGCCCCAAATTTTTATAGTAACTTGCGACAAGAATTATTATCAAATACATAAGACAATTTTTTTGTTTAGTTTTTTTTTTGTAAAATAATCCGTTTATTTTTTGTGTAACAATAATTTTGTCTTTGACAGGTTATTTTGCAAAGACTACAGGATCTAAACTTTAGGTTTGACGGGAAAAGGTATGACAGATGTCTACAAGGTTTGGTATGAAATGAAATACCGAGATATTTCGTAGGAAACGACCTTTGACCGAGGCTAGGGAATGTTGGTAATATTGAGTACTTACCTGCGGAAGGTTGGAACTGTTGTACGCCCTGTTCTTGACCTGGCTGCCAGGACCAATCATTGTTCTGTGACGCCGCGCATGCGCAGATTGCCAGCAGACAAGCGAATATCGCCCACTGCATCGTCGTCCCTCTGTTCTTCTTCTATGTACTCCTGAAACATTTACAAGTAAAGACGGTGACACAACTGAACTATATAACATTGGACTTTAGCATTTCACTTTACGATAACTTACAATACATGGCTTCTTATGGAATCGTACACACTGGAGTCGGCAAAGATCAATCCAAACAGCCTTCACTTTACGTTTCCAATCAATTGAAAGCGTAAAGTCAATATCAATATTATCGTTTGCAGAGAACCAATATGTATGTTTCTTACAATGAAAAACGTTCATTTCTCAGCATCATTCCGTTTTTATAGCTCTAAGGTTCAGGAGAATTTAAACGAATATGTCATAAATGTACTCCGAAAACCTTGAAGTTAAATGGATTGTAAGTTTTGTCAGTTGATTGAGTTGCTGTTTTTTTGGAAGATATAAAAAAAGTTAAATATTGCAATAATTGGACCTTATTTTGGGAATATTTATGCTATATGTTGTAAAGGCGAACACATAATGATTCACTACACAATAAATCGGTTTCGAAAAAAAAGTCTAAATTTATTTTCAACTATCATTTCTTTAACTGTACAGATTTATTGTGCATTAACGAAATACTTAATAGTAACGGAAACGTAAAATTAAATGCTATACTTTTCATTTGTGTAAAGGCTTTAACGTGGTGTTTCACCAACTACAGCTACGTAAGAATTCCTCATCCCTACTCCGTTTTAAGTTCTTACGGGCGCGATTAAACTCAGTTTTCAACGTCTTTTTTTATTTTGTATTTGTACCAGATATTCTTTTCTTATTTGAGACATAAATTGTTACTAAATCTTCCTCTTAGAAAATTTTTTTATCTCTCGTAGTTTTAGCGTAATGAGTCGTAAACGTCAAAATTTGCACTTTACGGTTATATGCACGCCACTAAAACCAACTGTAATATCAAACCGATAAACATTCACAGTGTATAACAATGTTGTAGGCTATGAAATGACACATATAAAATCAAAACATAAATTATACTTGTATTTAATAAAAAATTCTGAATTTTAAAATGATAATTTCAAAATTTCAAAAATTGTTATAAATACAAAAATTTATTTATTTTTTATTTTTATAGTTCAAATCACAGCCTACAACATTGTTATACACTGTGAATGTTTTTCGGTTTGGTATGTCGGTTGGTTTTAGTGACGTATATAAAACCATAAAGTCGAAATTTTAACGTTTACGACTCATTACGCAAAAACTATGAGATATACAACAATTTTCTAAGGGGAAGATTTAATCACCATTTATGTCTTAATTAAGAAAAAAATATCTGGTACAAATATAAAAAATAAAAGAGACGTTAAAAACTGAGATGAACCATGCCCTTAATAACCCTTCTCACGATCATTATTTATTGAGTTCCGTTACATGAATATAGTTTGTACATTATAATGTCTCTTAACAGTTGTTCAGTAAATTCTATCAAATAAACAATAAAACGACTTATTGAAAAATTATCACACGGTTTCGAACTAATTGAAACCAATAATAAATTATGAAGATTATGTTGTCCTGCAAAGTCAGAACAACCTTTGTTAAACCAACATTGATTTTTATTAGCTTTGTTAGTGCAATTTTTAGAACACTGTGTTGGCATATTTAGCCTATACAACCTAATTATTGTGTTACTTGCAGTAATGTCAGAAAATGTCTTTATGGGGGATGAAAGTTTGGAGTAAAACTTAAGTATTATTTGTTCGAAAACAAAATAGAAATAGAAATTTAAGTCAATCAATAAATTGAAATATAATAGCCGCGGTTATGACGTTAATAAGGCTTCATGTAGCATTCAATGAACTACATTCATTCCGTATAGTGGAGAAAAATTTAATCGTGTAAGAGGTATAGACATTAGATTATGATATAGACTGATTATAGAAGTAAGCACTCCTGACAACATTTCTGTTTAAAATATATATCATAAATCAGTCACCGATACTAACTTATAATTACGTACTGTGAATTTACACGTATTTATTACTTAAATTACTTTATTAATGTCCAAATCGTAACGGAAAGTATGCAAATTGGTTAAATGGATAACCCGAACATATTATTTAAAGTATTCACATTTCTTTGAAGAGTCTATATTAATGATCACATAGCTGGAATTTTTATCTCGGCTGTATTCGAAGCTATATATTGTGTTATTTTGAACGCATCTCTTTTTGCACCTACATAAATATTTTGTTGCGACAACTAAGTACTACTCTTTAGCAACAAAATATGAACAATAAATCAAATTGATTGTGACAACAGACATGTTTCACTGCCACTTAAACAAATTATTTGGTTACTGGAAATATTTTTTTTTCTAAATCACCAAAACATTTATTTCACCTGAATGAGAATACCTGATCTTGAGAAATTTTTATGTCTTAAATACAGTTACTGCCAAAGAAACTCTAGCCATGTCTTATTCTGGAACATAAATCTGCAGCTATCTTGTAATAAATTCAACCGAGTAATATCCAACATTTTACTCCCGCATAATTAATTTTCAATTTGCTGAATAAATAAACTAAGTTGAAGGACTGCAGGTAGCATAGAAGACCATAGAGTAATGCACATCATACGACAGAAATCTGTCAGCAGAACTGTAAGAAAATTGTAATATCAAAATCAATTATAACATATAAATATGCGCAGTTTTCTGTTTTCTGTAAACCTCTTGCAACCCCAGTTTATAAGTCTTTCTTTCCTAAACAAGAGCATTTTAATATATGCTACACATACGTTGGCCTATATAATTCTGGAGGTACATTTTAATCCTTACATTACATCAATATAAGCCAAAAACACACATTTTGGAGACTGACAAACTTATTCAAAAGCACTCTTTAAAGTTTCTTAGAGGTGTGACTGAGCCATTTTTTTTTTCGTTTTTGCAATATAGAAATTACATTTAAGGTAGTGTATAATGAATTCAAACAATAAATTTACTGCCAAAGTAACTTAGGTACCTAAATTAGTAATAATACTTAATAAAATATTTAGGTCTATTAAGAAAATAAAGGTCGTGAAAGATTTCAACTTATGTTTCGCATATAATTGGAATGTTACTACTAACTGTTCATAATTTCGGTAACTGCAACACAATAAAATGATATTAGATAATGAACTTCGAATGGAATTGATAGAAAATTCCCTTAAACAGGTCCAAGTTGAATAACAAAATATTTTGAAGTACAGCGAGACAAATTTCTTACATGCACAGATACAACAATGTGGAAAAAAACGTTATTTCAGATGTTTACAGTCGTCTCTGGTTTAAGTTAAAACTTTACATTCTAGTTTTCCTTATAAATTGATCGTAATGCTGTTTAATGTTACGAAAAATATAAAATAAAACCTAAATATAATTTTTTTTGTCACTTGATAGCTTAGTTAGCTCGCCACGCTGTGTGCAAAGCATCTTGGATACGTGAGTTTTTTCTCCAACTGCTCTGTGCGATCACAAAGCAAAAGTTTTTATAGAGTTAAATATTAATACTTTGGGCTGGTGCCTTGATATTTTGTTGCGAAGAGTTCAATTATGTCTCATATGCGATTGTACAGATTATACATATTTAGTTTAAAAGTGAGCTTATATTTAATAAAAAAAAATCTAATTTGATCTCACTATCCCAAATTGGAAGCATGCCCCAGATATGAACACTCACAGTACTTGAACCAAATATTTAATTATAAATTTGTTTTGTTGTAAGAATTATATTGTTAACTGAACAACCAGGGGAATTTCATAAACATGTCCTCACTTACAGTTAAAAGTAATATCATATTTGTACACTTGCTTATTTTTAGGCTTAACAACTATCCCTTATATTTAGTTATCCTTGACAGTCATCTATATCGCAATGGAGTATGTCCAAGAAACTTATTACAGTTAAAAATTAATCTTTGAAGAATAGTATTAGTACGTGGAACCACACTCGGACACGCGGGGCAAATTTCAGAAATTATTTTTCTTGGGCATGTGTGCGGCTTTTAGCAGCCCAGACAGACCGCAACATGAAAGAGAGAGTGTATGTATCGAGGGCAGGCGAATGGGCGGACCGGGTATAGAACCCCGCCCCTCGGCGTGTAGGAAGTTACCTTCGTGGGCGAGCGCGGTTAGGGGAGGGCTGTTAGAAAACTTTCAACGGCTCGCACGAGAGACTGGCAAACAGTCTGGTTGAACGGTGAGTGGTGAGGGGGTGGAGAGGAAAGCGAGAGTGTGACCCCATCTCTCCACAGATGGCGAAGTTGCGAGGGCGGCTAT
>PNEQ01012222.1:49119-99033 GCA_003012365.1 Medauroidea extradentata
AAAAAAAAAAAAAAAAAAAAAAAGAGTGGAATGAAAAAAAAGGAGGAGCGGTTATTGCAGTACCAAGCACCTTCTTGAAATATTGGCCTTTGAAACTGACGCATTACCCTTCTAGCCGCTTTTTACCCTTTTGTCATGGTGCTTGTTTACTTCCGCTCTGATGAATGTGTGAAAAGTGCTGAAGAGAAAAAAAACCATAATATTTAATATTTTCGTATTTGGTCGATGAAATGTAGGGTTGCTAGACATACCGAAATCCAGGGGCGTTTTCACTCTTGTTAAAAAACGTTCAGCACATTCGTGTACTTTAAATTTAATGAAGGACGTGCCGCTCGACAAAGTCACTTTTAGCATTGTTTGCAGCGAGTATTCATTGCATAATTCATGAAATAATGAACCGACAATAACAGAATATTGGATACAGACAACCGTATATATGTCTGTGTGCACGCCCAAACACATACGATGGAACTAACCACACATTTTGTTACCAAGCAGATTCAAGTACAGGGTTTAGTTCTATGAACAAAATCAGTGTTAGCGACTTATGTACAACATATTTGATTCGCCGTATACAAACAAAGATATGCTAGACAATTTACTTTGTGTGCTTGACGAACTTTTGTCACATATGGTTCATCACTGGCAGAAACTAACGTGTCTAAATAACTGGTATTTTCAACTAGTGAATTACTGGGCGTAGGTACCAAAATGTTGCAGAATTACACATTTGGGCAAATAAATATATAAAAAACGGGACGTGTTTTAAAATTGAAATAACTAAATGTTAAGAAAGATATAAAGAACACCGAGTCATTTCGGCCAAAACTCGTTAAATATTAGTGAGGAATGATTTAATTAAAGTAAATTACTTATCAGACATAAAACAATTTGTAATTTAATTGCTGCAATGAACGATTTTTTATTATTGCCTCTGTACTTGAATCAGTGTATTGATAGCGTTGGATTAACCTGATTTTAGTCAAAAGTTTATTGCCTCAATTTGTTGCCTTGGGTGAACATCTGCAGATCTGTGTCGTGGTCAGTAATTGGAGGTTTTAACTACCAAGGGCGCAGTGGCTAGAGCACTCGCCTCCCACAAAAGCCCATCCGGGTTTGATTCCCGGCTGGGTCGGTCCCCGGATTCCCACATGAGAAAATCGTACCGGAAGGTGACGATGATTGATGGATTTTCTCGGCATCTCCCGTTTCCACGCCCCTTCATTCCGGCGCTGCTCCATATTCACCTCATGCTATCCCTCACCAGCGGTTGAAGACCTCGATGTTAAGGCCATGCTGTTTAATTTCTTCTGTTTTTGCGATAATTATTTTTTTTTTAAAACTTAAACGAGAGCAGATTTCAAAAATCTATCAGGCAGTTTTTTAAAATGGTTTTTACCGCGGTAGTTATTTTTTTCAAAGCAAGAAATTATACGTTTCGAATAAGTAGTGAATTAACCTAAACTTCGTTAGTTGCATAACTAGCAAAAATTATTGTATTATGGCCTTCAAAAAATCAGCCAACATGGAAAACTAAGATTTTAAACATAACTGCCGGACAGATTTTTGATATCTACTCTCGTTTAGACGTAAAAAATTAATATCGCTAAAAAGAATAAACTAGAGAGCATGGCCTAAAGTGCTGACCAAATTCCCTTCACTTCAAATCCAGTTGGTAGGCTATTGAACAAGCGAAATTTCTGTGCCTGTAGTCATGTGATCTGAGAAAGAGTCTAGCTGTATCTAGTACGGACTCAGGTATCATACCACTGTCCCACCTCTGTATTTGTCTTTACAGGGAGACGATGTTGAGTGAAATCAGTAGTGGGAGTAGCAGAGGTGGTGCAGCACTTTCCAAGACAGTTTTCTTTTCCTGGGACTGACTCTCAGGATCCAACCATCTGCTACATCTCTATCATCCTTACTTTCGAAGATCATACCAGGCCGCAGTCGTGCCCGATGCATATATGGCAAAACATTTTTATGTGCAAATATATATTTCATGACAAAATATAAGTTACCGTTAATCCGTAGAGATCATTGCCCTACCGGGATTACTAGAATTTTGGCTATGCAAAAATCCTAATTTTGTTTTTATTTTTATTGGACTTCCCTACGCCTCGTCAGGTTTTTTCTTACTGTGTTTGCTAAAATATTAAAAGTGTTTAAAGTGTTTAAACAAATTAAACATAAATATATGTTTTAGGAAATAAAAATTGTCTCAAAAGTAAAAAAAATATATTTTTGTTTTTTCATTTGTTTTAATTTTTTAAAATTTTTTATTTCATTCTTCTTGCTAATGTACAGCCCGAGATAACTCGGGAAAATGTCTTAAGTTGTTAGAGTCCGTCACACGCAAATTGGCTCAAGTACAGTAAATGAGAGAGGAATCGACTAAGGTCTATGTAAAGGTACCAGCCCAGAATTCGCCTTTAGCTATGTTGCGAAAACCACGTAAAACTGAAATCAGGAAAGTCGAAGTCGGGGATTGAACCCCGGTCCTTACCGTCGTGCCTCTTCGCTCGGTCATTCCTGTGGTTGGACACTATTGAAAAAACAAAATCCAACCCACACTTCAATCAATGTGTAACAAGATTTTATTAACGTCTGAAGGAATCTGACAACCCTGTTAAACTGATGATCTTGTATTAATTATAATATGGTTCAGCTTTCTAAGTTAACGATAACTCTAAATAATCTTGAGGAAGATCACTATACAGGTATGTTTTTTGCTTAACGATTTCAGAGCTGACTTTTTTTTCTGCCATCCAGTTTCGGTCACCTCATTTTCGCGGAAATATTTCAATGTCAATCGGCGTTTTAAAACACTTTAGGTAAGGTCAAATCTCGTGTCTGGATGATAACAAGTTCTCATCGAATGAGCCCGCGAAGTTTCCGATTTTGTAGTCATTGACGGTACGTTTCTCTTCTGTACTGGTAGGTCTTCTGCGGGTCGTGGAGAGGGGGAGGCCTTGGAAAGCGCGGACTGGGTTCGACGCCCCGCGAGGATGTGGGACGACTTGCAGGGAGAATGACTGCCTTTCTCCCGCAGACATGACTCTGAGGAATGCCGGTGTTTTCTTCCGTCCTCCAGTGTCGTTGTCGCCCGTGTTTCCGCGTGAAAAGACGCGAAGAACGTGCCAGTTGTAGCCGGAAATTAATTTTGTTACAGACACTCTGACTTCGTTTTACTAATAGTAAACACGTAAACCAAACAACTGAACATGACTGTTGAATACAGCCTGCATTGAATTAGCAATGCATTTACGTCCTTACGGTAACTTTAAGGAATGCTGAGAGTAGTTTATGTTCAAAGCAAGAAAAAATTCACTTCGTGTGCAATGACATTTCAGGCACTATAAAGATGAAGCTCATAAAAAACTTGTGGAATTTTTGACTGTCAAATTTAACTGAATTATAGTGAAACAGAAAACGTACAGTAGGACTGCGAAGTAATAGGATACCACCAGGATTAGAGTGGTGTATTTACGAGTGTTCGTGACATAGTGCTGACTGGCTACCTAGGAGCGGAAGTCATTGAAATGTACACAGGTTGTCTAGTATATGTAGGTCTGTAAAGTGAAGACTAGTCGTCAACACACTGCGAATTCGCAGGAGTTCTAGTCATTGTTACTAACTGGATAATTTTTTCTTTTTTTATTTTTCAATGAAATAAAGGTTAGACTGAACTGTACTGTATATTTTCTAACCTCAATTGTTTGTAATTGGATGTTATTCCAGTAAGCAGACGGCGTCACTGCAGACCAGGTAGGACGAGACTAGATACTTGTTTGGGCCAATAATACTTACTGCTTCAGAATTATCTAAAGAGCAACATAAACTGTGACAAAATTCGCGATCGTAGAATAAATTTGTGTTCGTTTGGATTCTTGTTTATCTTTTATTGATTGTACAACTTTGTCGGTTATAAATTAACATGAGACAGAGGATATTAAGGCAAATCATGAAAGCAAAAAAAGAGACATGTTCTTGGGAAATTAAAATCAACATCTTTCTAAGATATCAACATATTTGCAAAATAATACTGATTTTTTAAAGTTTGTCTTTACAAAATATGTGAATTCATTAATAAAATTAATTTGACTGATACACTTAATTTTAGCAGAATCATACTTCACGCCTGCCACCAAGGCAATCAGGGCTCGATTCCCAGCGGGGTTGGTCTCGTTTTTTTTGCATGTGGAAATCATGCTGGACGATGTCACTGGTCGGCGGGTTTTCTCGGGAATCTCCTGTTTCTCCTGCTAATTTATTCGGCGCTTCTCCATATATACGTCACGTCACCCTTCATCAGCGTTAAAGCCATCGATGTTAAGAGGGCGTGGTACATAATTCAACGCTAAAAGCATTAATATATAACTGTAGGTTTCTTGAGGCCAATTTGCAAGAATCAATCAATAGCAATCCTAGGCAATAGTTTTAGCCAACGTTTTAAACAAAATTGTTTCCAGTGTTACGAACTTCTGAGGCACAATCTTAGGCGCCGGAACCTCGTGCTTTTAACTGCTGCACAAGAGATCACGCGTAACGAATTAGTAATTCTGGATAAATATTTATTTATCTACCACGCACTCTTAAGCGCTGACCAAAGTCTCTTCCTTAATTCACTCACCATTGTTTCTCTTTCCCACGCAGGAATCACCAATTTATGTTTGCTATTGGTCCACCGTGAGTTCTACACCGCTGAAGATTTTATAAACTAAGCGGAGTCAATAAATAACTCCACGTTCCAGTAGATGAACAGAGCGGAACGTGTTTATTGTACAGGCTAACGAGATGAAGAAGACTGAGAATGCCATGAAAGATTTCTCTCTCGAGTCACGAATTTTCATTTTACGCTAATGGCCGCACGCACGTCATAACGAATTCTGAGCATTTAGCAAAATTCGTTTCGCTCTACATTCAACAGTGAAATTCCTCTTGTCCCTTTCTCATATTGCGTGGTAAAAAATTACATATGTGGAGCCTAGTGACCATCACGTACAAGCAACCCTTAATGTGTTAATAATATTAATTTCTCAGTCTTCGTTTTATAAACAATTAAATCTTGGAAAAATATTTTTTACCCTACGCTAGTGTCTCCCAAAGGAACGTAAATATGACAGTTAAAATTTACGTAAGTAACTTCATGAAAGATGACATTATAAATAAGGAGCAATGTGTTACAAAACTCTCCCGAGTGTTGGACCGGTTAAAGAGACGCCCAAATAATAACTCAAATATTAAATTAAATTTTCGATCTATAGTAAAAATAATAATTATAAGTGTACACTTCTGGAAGTATTGCATTCGAGTCACAAACTCCCTGAAAATTTTTGAAGTAAATTGTAAAACTTCGAGTACACAAGCAATTGTTCCATTCCTGCCTATACAGTGAAACTAGCTGCTTACTTCAACAACATACAATAAACAAACAACTGAGATGCGAGGTTACTGAACTCGTGAATTGTCCCTGGCCCGTTGGATAGGGAATCCTTACTCAGCACGCAGTGAAGAATCAATCAAAGTTCAGGTCTAAGAGTCTCATACAACGAATGACCGTAGACCAGGGTGTTTGCTTCACGTTATGTCATCTTAGATGAAAAAACCTTAAACAAATGAGTTGTTTTTGCGCTTGTGTAATAATTCTGTCCTTGATGTTGTAGAACCAACAATTCTACAAAAAAAAATATAACGAAAATTAACTCCGCGTAATCTTCTGTAATGAAACTGGACTATGCATTAAGGCAGGGACCAATGACGACACAGATAAGGGTAGAGAGGACTTAGAATTTCTAGTCGGAATAAGATTAATTTGTTGTTTTAAAGCTTGCATTAACACATTTAGTCTATATATCCAAGATCGTAAAAATTTTGCAGAAGGAAATGTGTCTTAACTCTTTACACAACTTCAAGTACAGGCTACAGTGTATTCAGTACGTGTTATATGACTAACTTGATACGTGGACACATCTGCAGTTCCATTATATGATTGGTTTATAATAACACCGCCGCGTACACTAACTGTAAAAAATTTTCTCCGTCGCTTTACGGAATTTCCGGTAAAAATTTCTCCAGATACCTCCGTAAATTCACGGAAGCTTAGTTCTTAATCCAACAGAAGTTTCCGTAAAACAGTTTCATCACACGGAACTGAGCCATATTTATGTGTCAATAATGCTACAATTGCATTTATACAGATTTGCAGGTTTACTGGTGATGTTACTCAAATATAACCATAATACTTACATCTGTGTAACTTATAATTTTTCGATTTTTTCGTGCAAGTGTCCGCAGTAGACTTACGGATATATTACGTATGATTCCGTACTGTATATTTACTACCGACATTTCCGTATTTTACTTTTACGGGCACTATTTCCGTATATTAACGGTACATTTCCGTTAAAATTTATAACGGTGTACATGAGAGTATTTCAAGTGGTACTGGATGCTGGTGGAATTTTTAGTATGTTACTAAGGAGTACTAAACAACAGTTGCTAAAAACTCTCACAAACATTTGGTGGCATTGTTAAAAATAATTTTCGTTGTTTTACGGAGAAGTGCTGGTAAAAAATTCTCCAGAAGTGTCCGTTAATTTACGGAAGGTAACTAGCTCCACTTATGGAAACTTGCATATTTATGCGACTTATTTAGGACGCAGGCACATTAATGCGTTTGGTTATTTATTTAGTTCCTTCTCGTAGTTTTTCATGTGTTTAAATAATGAATCATAATTACGTATAACTGTGTCACAAAATAACATTTCCGTTAATTAAACAGACGTTTCCGTAAAATTGCCCGTAAATTCACGGAAATTTTTAACATTGCTGTAATCAAATGTTTTCATGACAGGAACTTCACAACCAATAACATGATGCGAGCCTGAGCGAGTTGAGATCCTGAGGACTGTACCTGTATAAAGCTTTACTAACACGCCAGAACTACTGCTCTATATAACCATTCTGTTGGTCCACACAACGGAGGACAGACCCACTCAGCTATGCAGCATTCATTACAGACCTACTCCTATACAATGAGAAGTTTAGATAACGTATTTTAAACATATTTAACATCAGTTGTGTTTACTGAACCTATTTACTCTCGATACCCTATATCTTTCTATCCCGTCGCTATTAGGTTGCGAGGGATACGGAGTCTTTCCTTTCATGTCTTCCACTTTTTCAATCTTCAGCCTCCCTATATTTCTTGTTGATTTGTTTCTTCAAATTGGGGGGGGGGGGTGTACTGTCCTCAGAGCTAAGGTTAATTAAATCTGTCTCAGGAGAAAATCTTATACATATCCTGCTAGTTTGGAAGTAGTGAGATGGCACTCCTACCGCCAAACTACCATTCTTCAACATTCGTAACGCAGCTTAGGAGATTGTAATGAACGAAATACTTTGGTAACAACACACGCAAAGTTAAAGGACCAAATGCACAATAAAGAAAACACATGTAGACTTCCAAGCGTATTATTAACATTGTTGGTCGGTAAAGAACAAAAGGAACAGTGGTGAAACTTGGCTTCTGTATCTCTGCGTATCCCGTGACGCAAGTGTATTGTGGTGAATGTGACGAGATTGCTAGAGGTTTGAAGTCTATCTGGAGCCGTGGGGATGGATGAATGGCTTGGAAGAGGGGGATGGGACATTGTTGGGTAGTCGACGATAATCTCGTCAAAGGAGCGACATTTGAAGAGAAGGGACGCCTCTCGTCACATCTCTCGAAAGTTCCGAGCCATTGTTCCTCGATATCCCCCAGATGTGCGCCGGCTTCCGGCCGCCGTCGGGAGCGACTTCCGGTCTGGCAGGGTGCGTCAGGAGAAGGGGAAGGGGGGTAAGTTAAGGAAGAGTAGAAAGCGTGACGGCGAACAATATCACGAAGGCCGTTTGTCCTGCTTACATGTTCCTCCAACTCAAAGAGTTCTGGGACCCCGTATCCTTCACACCAGCTACGTAGAATCGAATGTAAGAAATTTGAGTCGAACCCTTTCGGTCACAAATTCGTTGACTAAAACCAAGAGTTTGTTCCGAAAATATTTTTGCTCCATTTGGTTCAATTCTTTTCGAACACATCGGCAGATTTTATTCATGGCTATCGGCAGCCACGTCTTGTATTTAACTGCTTCAATCAGATCATTGTTATTGTGACACAGTATGTCTGTTATTTACCAATAGAACACCAGGACAAATGAGATTTAAAACATATATTTACTGACCATGATGCAGAGCTGTATACGTGCGCATGACATTGAAAGAAAGCGGTGCAAAAATATTTTCGCCTCATCGTGCCTCTATTATTGCTATTTCTTTCTGATGCATTGACTTGATTTCATAACTGGCACTCTACTTGTAGTCTTTATGTGAATTAGTAAATCATGTGGTGGATAAGTATTTTTATTTGTTTTAAACGAATTGTGCATAACTTTTTATTAACTTTTATTTTTGTGGCTTATTGGAATCAACAGTGATAGAGTTAAATGTAAATGAAAAAAATTTAAATGTTGCTATAAATAGAAAAGCAAATATAGCGGATGAATACAAGTAAATTAACATATTTTCTCACAGTTAACATGATTGACAGGAAAGACAAATATTTTAATTTAGTCGTCATTTTAGTAAATAGCAGAAGTTAATATTTTTGTAATCAATAAGAACTATGCACGAATGAAGTTAATGAATACTTTTAATACATTATTTAAATAAATTAATTTTAGTAAAATAAAACATATTAAAGTAATAAAATTAGTTAACAAAATATATTGGCCGATGTTTTATATTATTACCCAATGATAACATCCTCAGTAAGGCTGTCTGAAACCCATAATTCTCGGGATCAATGAGGTAGGTTGAAGATTAGACGTGACTCGTGTGAGCTTTGGGCTTAGAAAAATTAAAAATACGGAAATTTTTAAGGAAAAGAGACTTTTGCTTGGAAAATAAGGAAAGTCTAGATGTTTTTGAGTATAAATGGGGAAATGTTGAAGGTAAATAGGGAACTTTAAAGGCTAAATATGAAAATTGTGGTGAAAAGATGGCCGCCGAAGATTGCCGAGCGCGCCCGAGGTTAACCAACCACCCTACAACCATGCCACCCACCAGCGAGGTGGCGCAACGGTAAAACTTTGGACTCGGATTCGGGAGGCCCCGGGTTAGGTCCACGGCTCAGGCCATCCTGATTTATGTTTTCCGTGATTTCCTGAAATCACTCCAGGCGAATGCTGGGATGGTTCCTTAACAAAGGCCATGGCCGATTCCTCTCCCAGCTCCTGTCATTGTACCAAGTTGTGTCACCGTCTATAATGACCTCGCTGTCGACAAGACGTTAAGCCCACTTACATTACCTTACCAATGTCACGGTACGAAGAAACACACTCTCCCGTATTAATGTAATGAAACTTGGTGAATATCTATATGCTTGGGCTGCAGATTGAAACGTCCAAAAAAGTGGACAAAATATTCTATACATTTTCGGTATAAGTGAAACTTTTGTTGATACTTTATCTAGCACTCGTGTGAGAAAAGTGTAAATACAGGAACAAAAAAAGTAATGTATGAGAAAAATTAACTCTATTTTGCGTTAAAATTATCAAAATTACGTTGTAATAATATTTCAATCTGCATCTAACAGTGAACGTTAAACCGACGAATACACGATGAAAACATTTTAATTGAAAAAAAAATAAAGAGGTATGCATGAATTTATATACTGAATTTTGTAATAAAGCTCAAATTTAAAGTGGTTGGATTAATACATTGACGAAAACGAACGAAACGTCACATATCAGAGTATTATTTAATAGAATTTAATAAACACATAGTTATGAAATTCGCAGCTCAAGATATTAAATTATAATTGCTCCATATTTGTGTTTAAAGTCTATACAAAATTATTTTCAAGTTGGTTTCGTGACATTATAAACTTTCCCCTAATGTTTAGTCATACATCAATGAAGAATCCTTATACCATAGATCAAAAATTGACACAGTAGACCACCAAGTTAAGGTGGCCGTCCAGATGAATGTACTTTGCGGGTTCCAGTCCTACAAGTATGGAAGCTATAAGGACGACGCAGCAGGCGAATCACGCCTCACACTTGCCTCTAGGAGCAAGTCACTAAACTGGTGTGAAGTAAATTATGACAGATACTTATGGGCAATGTTAACATTATATAATGCGTGTTACTATGCGGGACAAATTTTATATTACAATTAGTGGAATACACATAGTGCAGTTTTATTTAGAATATTTTAAAAAAGTGTTCCCATCCTTTGAACTTTCGGGGGTGATATAATTTTATGTTCTAATTTTTAAGATAAAGGTCAATTGTACGCGCCTTTACCTTCTAAAATATTCTGAACCAAGATTTTTATACGTATAAAGTACCGCAAAAAGACCAATTCTGCCCCCCTTTTTTTTTTTCGGACGCTATGCAATATGCTTTAATGAGCATTGGTGAACTTGAAATGGGTATAGGCTACACATATGTAAAGTTATTCAAATGTTATTTCTAAGCTGACATCACTTACGTGTTCTGAACAATATTCGTATAAACATTTAATGGCAGAAGCTGTGCACACCACTCAGTGGCCCGAACAGGCGGGTCTCTTAAATTAACGGGTCCCTATTTTAAATTTTAGTAAAATTTATTTTTCAAAGCTTGAAAGGAAACACACATCGCAAAACTGATACACAGAATTGTTGGAAATTGTACTACGTAGCCCAACTATTTCAAAACATATGTTTGTATAATTATGGCTAATTACTGATTTTAAAAGGCCTCCCTACCTGCTCGCAAAAAGTTTTGCAGCGAGTTACGACAATTCTTTTCTTGGCTAAATTATTTAACGCGCATTATATTTGTATATCTACGAAAATAACACACATTTTAAACTACGTCGCTATAGTTTTAAAAATTCCATACGTTTAATAGAAACATAATTTTCTGGTCGCTCAAATTGCAAAAAATGGGGTTTTTAGACTGCCGTATCTGGACAGATATAACCGGATTCGAAAAATACAATTATAGAAACAAGCATTATACTTTGAACTATACTAGTCACAAGTAACATAATGTTGTCGCCGCTTAAAGTGCCGTAGGAAATGTACAATAATAAACCACAGCACACCAGCTGAGTAGCTGACGCGGAGAGGATACAATACATTATATACGTCACTCAGTGGCAACCTTACCGCTTCAGCCCCTCACACACAAACACAACCTATCTAGGGAGGCCCCTTAAGAAAATTTTATTAAGTCGATAACTAGCCAAATACATAGAAATTTATGTTTTGAATAAAATCAGGCTACGTAGAACAAACAATTTTGAAAATTTCTATGCAACGGTTTTACGATATCTGTTCGAATTCAAGCTTTAAAAATTAGACTCGCAAAAACAGTTAAAATAGGAAAGCGTTGTCTTAAGTGTTTCGAGAGGATGGTATGTTCGCCTTGTTAGAGAGTGCACGATAAGACGTCGTGCAGCAATTACAACTCGGCGCCAGGCGCCCAGGAGAAAGTGACCAGGGTTAGATAGGTTCAGTGGGAGGGGGGTAGGTGGGCGAAGCGTGACGAGATGGGAGAAAGGTAACTCGTCTCTTCACTTTCACTCGCCTTCAGTTCAGCTGGCCATGACAACAAACAACCAGCCAGCATTGTCCTTGACAGACGTGCTCTGCTTGCCATCGTGTTTACTACGTACACTAACCAAAGGTTAATTCTACTACAGGTTATAACAAAAATATGTTTTCTTATGGGAGAATTTGACACAGGGATAACTTCTGCCGCTAGTTTCACTGTTACCGTTAAGAGACTAGAAAAATACGAAACTGCAGTAAAATTTACATTTAAATAGGCTTGGAAATGACAGAAGTAATTTAACTTAATTTTGAAGTAAAGATAAACCAATTTCGCATTTTAAATTACCACCTTCATTTAACTTAAAATTCAGGAAAGTTCTGTGATTGGTCGATTTGTACCCATAACCGATACCAGCGCTCAAGCGACAGAAATTTTCCCTGTGACAAATTTTTAACAATAATCTTTCTAGCCTGTGGTTAAATTAACCTTAAGAGTGCGAGGTAGAAAAATATACACTGAAAAAATCAATTGATTTCTACGCTTTTTTCGAAGCTAATATGGATAAAATACTCAATGACAATCCTAGATAATGGTATTTGCCAACTTTATAAGTAAATATTTATCCAGAATTACTAATTCGTTACGTATGATCTCTTGCGCCGCAGGTGAATACACGAGGTTCCGGCGTCAATTGTGCCTCAGAAGTTCGTAAAACTGGAAACAATTTTGCTCAAAATGTTGGCTACAACTATTGTCTAATATTGCTATTGTTTAATTTTCGCAAATTAGCTTCAAGAAACCTACAATTATAAATTAATACTTTTAGCGTTGAACTATGTTCCACGCTCTCTTAATTAAGCTTGCTAATTCTCGCAAGTCTACCATCATAAGTGTGTTCAAGTACGTTAAATACCGAAAATTGTTATTGTTACGAAATATTATGAGCATTGTAGAATATACTTATGAGTACAGTTTCCATTCACGAAACAAATTTAGTTCACGTAGTTTCCTCATAACGTTGGCTCAAAGTTAAAATTTGCGCACTACGCTGCCGTGCAAGTAGTAAATACCAGCCGACTTACATTAACAAAATAATTCATGCCGTCGGCTACGTAATCAAATAATTGAAAAACTCACGGTGAACAACTTTTGTATTTAAAAAGGAAATTTCTTAAATTGAAACTTTCTTCCTGAAATTTTGAGTTTTTTTATAAGATTCAAAATGTTACGTTGTGATTTTATAAGGATTTGGTTACGCAGTCCGTGACACGTTATTTTAATGCAAATTATTTAATTTAAGTGTGGCAATTGGTTTTCACTGCTTGCGTGGCAGTGTACAACGGAAATGTTGACTTTGACGCACCGTTATGAGAAAACTATTAAAGCTAAAATTGTTTCGTATAGAAAACTGTACTTTTAAGTACCGTCTAGAAAACAAACACTATTTCATGAAGATATAAAATAAATATATTATTAAAACCCACTAGAACACATTTAAGTGCGCCGCCTGCCACGCGCTTCCAATACGGAGCAGTGTCTTCGTAAACGGGTTTATTAACGAAACATTTCCATATGCGCCCATTGAGCCATCACACAAAAACATAGAATTTTGAGAAGTAACAAAGCTATGAAAAACTGTTTCTAAGCCCTCTATCACAGCTGAAAACTGCCATTTCAGACAGCCGTACTTCATAATTAACTAACCGGATGTGTGCGGAACTTAGATTGGGACATACACAGAACTCTGGTACAGACTTTCCACAAGTGAAGTTACATGATCACTCTTCAGGTCTCACAGTAAAAATGGATCGGTGAGAATCTTTCACGATAGTTTAGCGCTTGGCTCGTTGAGACGATGTGACATTCGATACGCACTTCAAGATCGCTCTTATAGCTCCGTCACATCTCAGCCTCTTGCTTGTAGGTGGGTGGCGCACTCTACAGTACGTGGTAGATAAATAAACGTTAAAATCTCCCGTTGAAATATACACATTTATGCAGGTCAATGTGGTAAAACTACAAAACAACAATCCTAGGAGATATTCGACAACTTTACGAGCAAACATTTACCCGTAAAGATGCATTCGTTAAGTGTAGTTCGGTTTCTTTTCATTGTGTCACATCAATTCACTGAAGTGTTAATCTAAGAATAACGATATATTACATATGGAAGATTTCATTTAGGGGTACGATTACACCCCATGTGCCATATTTGGGCGAATATGTTCTGTAGGTCCTTACAACGTAAAACTGTAAGCAATGTGCTTTAACATGACAGGAAATCAAGATGAACCGCTATATCGATAGGTACCAATGTGTACGTCGAATACATGTTATTTTCTGAACAACACCGATAAACTGTAGTAGGTACTTCCTGAAAAAGTAATAAAACGGAAGTTATGTACAATTATTTTGTTAAAAATAAACTTGCCCTAAAATACCGCTGTAGAATACAACAGTGTTAAAAGCGACTGGAAATACTTGAGATTAAACAAAAAAATTTTTTAATATTTTACAGTTGAACGCAGATCTTACAGTGTGTGGGTCACATTCCCCTACCATTGAAAATATGGGTTGCCACAACGTAAACAGTCAGTTGTAAGCGATCTATTGACATGACTTAAAGTTACATCACAGTAAAACTTACAAAAAATTGTTTGTTGGAACAGTACGTAATGCTAATGTAAGAGCAAGCGCCCAGAATTATAGGCAATCTGCATTACACGCGAAGGAGAAAAAAAATCACAGTTAATTTAACTGTGCGATACGCTACTGAGAACGTGTCAAGATGTGCAGCTCTTTCTGTCTTAAACATATCATAATTTCAGATACTGAAAATAAGCAAATTCATGGCGAGAATGCTACTTAAGTAACAGGAGTGCTTACTTGTATCTCGGAACAAATGAAGAATATTTTTAATCCAGTTGGAATTGGCTGTAGCTCTTTACCAACAAAAGTAATGTTCTTATCTACAAATAGCGTTTTACATATTTTTACAACTTTCATTACTAGACGTTGGTTTCCTACGAGTACAGCTTGAATCATAAATCAAAATTTTATGCAATGTGTTTGCACAAGACTGTGTGAATGAAAGGGCAGACTGCATTTGCTGAAGTAAAGTAGTACATTCATCACAATTCCTATAGTTAGCAAATATTGTGTTGAAACAATACACATAACCTATGGTTACAAACGCGAAAGCCCAAAAAGCACTTATTTCACAGATACTTCTCCAAGTCCATGCACCACGGACGTGAAAACTGGTATGGAATTACGCGACAGTTACTGCGACACGCAATCTGTCTTCAACAAAATGTAATGTTTAAGCAAGAAGCTTTTATCGCTTTCACCGACCGTCAAAAATATGTGATGAACTCATTTACATACCGTAAACCGGGGTTACTTTGACCATTTTCGGAGTTACTTTGACACTCTAACATATTAGTTTTTGGGTTTTCTGGTGAATAAACAGATAATCTGAGTCGAGTATTTTAAATAATTCCTTTTATCCTTATAGCTGATGCTAGAAACTTTCGTCATTAAATAACATAAAAACCAAACCCGCTAGTTCAAAGTAACCCCGGTTGACGGCACCTCTTTCCACGTCTAATCAATTTATGTCACTGATATCATCCTGTTATGGATTCAGTACATATTCTCTGTAACTACTGTTATCTTGGAATGTTTCTCGCGATAAATGTATGGCTCTAGAACGTTTATAATTAAAGGCATGCCTAATTCACATTAATATTTTATGGAAAGCTAGACTTTATTGGCCCTTATGTATCCGAGTACAAACTGTGAGCTAATTGGGCAAGAGCTTTATGTGAAGGCAGTTACGTATCTGCGGCAGGCTAGGACATTGTCGGCCAATGAGAGACGTCCAGAGAACATACACCAGTTTGCAGTCTAGTATGCCGTTAGGAAATAACAAAAGTTTTGCACGCCTCTACTTATAAGTCATAGTTGGGACGTTAGTGCTCCAAGGAACCTTCCAACAGCCGAAAGGATATGATTCGCGTAACGCACGAACATCCAGGCTATTTCGGGAACTCGGTGTCGAATCCTGCAAGCCCCGGAAGGCAATCCCGGGCCGGAAATGGCCGACGCAGGAGTTGGTCTGGTCGGAAGTTGTCCCTCACCTGAGTTCTGGCCGCCTGGGACGTCGTGAAGAGACGAGGTGTTGCCGCCACTGGATAACTTTCTTCTGACAGTTGGAGCAGCCACTGCGTAGTTTTATAGCCGGTGTGTGGCGGGGACAAAGACTAGGTGGGGTGAGTCCCTCCCTTCTTACATCCTTCTACTACCTTTCCCCGCACCTTTCCTCTACCCCCTTCCCTTTCCACACCACACTTCTTGCCGGGCGTGTTACATAGTCGTGGCATAGGGTGCAGTACAAACACTACATCCTCTATCGAAACTCCTGGCAGGTCCATCAGGGTTCTATTCCCGTCGGGGTCGGTTCCCGGATTTTCGCATTTGGGAATCGTGTATATTTATTTTCTTCAGAATTTCTCAAACATTTTACGTCTTTACACCCCCATTGAGGGGTATTGATCGCTACCACACTGGATTTCTATGGATCTTCTCGATAACTTCTGTTCCAGTCGATGTATCAAAATTTTTGTCACGATAAGGCATGGATACAAACTTAATTGATTTTATTTAATTGCTAAAACCATAATATATTCATTATTTGCAACGGGAATCAGCCGAAAAGGAAAAAATTGCTTTATTTACGGGAGCGACTACAGAAGCCGCAACATTAACAGAAACAACGCCATATGGATTCCGAAAAGTGAATGAAACAATAAACTATGACTTGTCAGCGTGAAAAAAGTAAAACAAAGTGTATATTCTCTGATTTATAAGAAAAACCGTAAAACCTATCTGACAGGGATCAATTCCCCTTAACTGTTGAATTTCGATAAATCATGAAATAGCTCTTCATCTCTATTAAAAATAATCGAGATGTATCGACACGTTTTAGAGAAGCAGGGGGTAAATAATTTGAAAACACGTTTTGTATTCCCTTAGAGATTGAGTTTAAAAAATACTGAAACAATTATTTTGGGATATGCGTAAGCTTCATTCTAAAGCAAAAATCAATTCCATATCTCAACGGCATTAAGAGCCAGCAAGAGTTTATTGAAAACACATTTTACGGCTTTTCACCCCGTTACTTTTCGATTTTCGGAAACCCGAGAAATAAAGTAATAAGCCGAAACATGCTTTGTTAATATGGACCCCACCAAAATTTTTTGTGGTGGTTACAACATATTTTTGTAGTCACTGCAAAGCTCCATTGGTGGCAGGAAAAATTTGCTGTGTTCACAACAAAACAAATTTTGTGAAGTTCAAAATGTCACAATATTTTGACGTGACCAATAAGTTTTTCTTTCTTCTTCTGTATTAATTTAAAAAAAAAATTTTTTCACGCCTTCTCACTTCTCACCCCCTTAGTTTTAGTTGATGCCTACGACGTAAGGGGAAGCCACCATTAAAATTGCATGTATCTAGGTCCGTCAGCGGTTTGGGCCTCGCATTAATGTGTGAGTGAGTGGAGCACTTAATTTTATATAATATATATGTATGTATGTATAGTCATACCAATAAGTTGTTCCTATAATTAAACCTAGCCGGTCATAAATATCAACATAGTAAGAACTGTGAAGGTTTTGTACTTGTAGTGAGATTGTTTCATGCATCATAGAAACATCATACCGGATGCCTAATAAATACTAATAACTCATATATAGAGATAGAGATAACGGTATATCGCGAAAATGTTTTGTGCCAACATACCCTCGAAAACACTATAGTTTCTTGTGACATGTATGATTGGGTGATATACACTCTAAATCTGAATTAGTGAATATTCACTGATTCACGCTGATGGATGGAGCAGTTTCAACAATTTGAATCAGTGAAAATGGCCATTGTTTAATTATTAGTGAATATTCACTGATTTCCTTTAAGGGTGCCAACATCTCACAAGTGAATCAGTGAATATTCCCCGTTTTTTCAGTTGTTTTCAAAAAAACAGTTATGTCTTATTGAATCAGTGAAAAATTACTGGAAAATCTGTCAACAGTTATTAATTTACTTGTGGAATGTTAATACTTATTATCGGAATCAGTGAATAGTCACCGATTTCATAGTAGTTTTTACTGTTTTAATTAGTAGTTGAAACTGCTCCATCCATCGGTGTGAATCGGTGAATAATCACTAATTCAGATATAGAGTGTACGTCTGATACAGCGTAGCTGTTTTCAGACCATAATAGGCATCACATATTGTAAGAGAGGGATTACTATTGGTTTATTCAAATATGGCAACAGCTCTACGTACAAGAGAAAGCCAGTCATCTTTTCATATGTTGAACGTGTGAAGAAACCCAGCAAACAGTCAAGTTTTCCCGCGATATACCATCATCTCTTGTCATAAACCATAGATGTAAGCACGTCTATTGATCAGATTAACGGCAGACAAGTTACTCGATGTATTTTGACACTGAATACTTGCAGTGATCGTCATAAGGTTTGTCCGTGAGTAACAGGGCCATGTTCTTGGACACTGGGAGTGAAATCATTAATATTTTATTACGACAACCACGAGGAATAATGATAATTAACGTCGTGTCTTACTTATCAGATCCACGATTCTGTGGAGAAAATAATTTTGTACCGTTTGGCCTCAGTGCCATATGTGCATATCTGCAGCTTCATGGTCTGTGACTGGAAGTTTTAACTGCCATTTGTCTTGTGGTTCTACTGATAAATCATACAGTAATGATGTCACAATGCCCTTATTCTGTTTGACATAGTCAAATGGGAGACGTGTCTGAACCACGGCCGTAGAAGAACTGGTCTGGACACTCGCCTAGATATTTGACCTCCTTGTTGTTTGGCTGCAGTTCACCAAGTTACTGAAAATATTGTGTTTCATTGCCGCTTCAGTTAGAGCGGTCGGACTCAAACTCCGCCCACTTCCTTTCCAATAAGATAAACAGTTTATCAGAACGTATTTTTTATCAATTTATGAAATACTTCCTTCGCTCACAAATTTAAAAAAAGGCTCTAGCAATCTTTATTTACTTTACAAATTTAACAATGGAAAAAGGTAGGCTGAGTTTGAGTTCGACCGCCCTAACTGAAGCGCCAATAAAACACAACATTCTCGGTAACTTGACGAACTACAACCAAACAACAAGGGGGTCAAGCAAAATACATTGGTAGATAGGCGATTGTCCAGACCTGTTCTTCTACGACCGTGGTCTGAACAAAGACACGCTGCCAGAAACCATAAATCAGACATTGAAACAGACTAGGGCAACATATTTTCGCGACAAACTTTATTCGTAGATTACTAGGATTGGCTGGCCCAATGTAAGTAGATCACGATTTTTCTACGTCGCTCATATTATGGTTGCCAAAATAACCAATGAAGCAACATTTGAAGGGCTTAGAATAATAGTGGTGTAAGCCATGAAAGTTATTTTCACAAAAATATTAATTGCTTTTACATATAAACTACAGCGCCCATGTTTCTAGTACTTTAATTTTTCTTCGAAAATTGAGTAAAAAAGTGTAATAATTGCAACGGAACTTTCTTTTGAAACATACTAAATATGAATAAAAAAGCACCTCTTAATAATTGTGGCATACACCACCATCATTCTAAACCCCTCATTTGTAAGTATAACAAAAATACATAAGCAAAGTTTTTTATTAACGGAAGGATATCATCTATGGGCACCTTTTGCAGGCTTTTAACGTGTTGTAGCCTATACGGGTGGCTTAAATTTATGTTGCCTTTAACTGTAGTTAATAATGTGTTCCTTTTTTAGTTTAAACGCTGCGTTCGTTACTTACACTCGTGTCTTTATGTTGAAAATTGATTGGAATATGTGAAATGGTAGAAGGAAACAAATAAATAACATAATCAAAACCGATAACTTTACCATAAACGGCCTTTGTGCACAGAATATAATCACCGTTAATTTAGTGTATTGTCCATACATGGTACACTTAGATTTTTTTTTTAACACTTTCGACCAGCTAATTAAGGCTTCCATCCACGCTTGATGCAAAATTCTAAATTAACCTGGGCATGGAGATGTACCAAAGTGAAAACCTGTAAATAACTCCTGAGATTTCTGGCAATTAACTTTTAAATATTATACAAGTTTAAAATTGTTTTCATGTGTGAGAAGACGTTTAAAAATATTAAAGTTAATTGTTAGCAGGCAAAACTAAAATTTATGTAACATTACCAAACATTTACACAAGAATGTGTCAATATTTGAAATAATATTTCTTGTGGATTTTAAAATAAAACGTTTGCCTTTTCGCAAACATTTTTATATAATGCAACTGAGCCCCGGAATTTATTTGGTTTTACGAAGTTCATATTCTCAAGAAAACATGTTTTGTTCGTTCAGTGTAAAAACAATGAAAAATTAAATCAACAGTGTTATGGGTGTGATCTTTCATTTATTTCAAACAATTACAAATAACTCCAATATTTTTTTAAATAAATTCTTTGAAAAAAATTGAGACTGTTTACAGACATACCATACACAATTTTGCTGTACCGTTATTTAGAATAATATACCGTTTGATGGCAAAAAATTATTTTGTTTCATTTTGGCTTATTTTGACTGCAAAATATGTGATATTTCATTTGACATATTCCCTAAAAATTCTTTTGGCGTATTGTAATAGAAAAATTCAGATACAAACGATGATATATAAGTCATAAAACAGTAGTACGAATTATATATATATATATATATATATATATATATATTTATATATATATATACGTATTAAGTTGCGTTAAAAAATATATATTATAAACCGCTGCAAAATTAAAGGACGACGCCTTCAACTCGGAATCAAAATTAAATGCGTACATTAAATTCGGTACGCAGGGTGGTTAGTTCAAATTCACAGCACAGTGATTGTAGTACACGTGTACTATAATCCTGGTAGGCAGATGCAATAACTATGGTACATAATACCACAATTCTGGTACGTGCGTGTCAGCTCTCTCCCTACCACTAAGGCCGGGCGGCACATATTTGAGATGCGGGCTATCCCGCTGTCTTGCCCAACTGCAGATCCTCGGAAACTTCTCAGTCAGTGACGGAGATGTGTTTCTCGCGGACCTACGCCCCACTCACGCCACTGACCTGGTTTGTCGAGGTACGTGAGAGTGCTACATGCGCCCACCCGCCAATACTTCTCCCAGTTCTCTGGTACACTCGAGTATACAAATCAGTCGTTACAATTACTGAAAAATGTCATGTTAATTACTTAAATTCCAGTGAATCTGTTTCTGGTTGATGAACGTGAATAGTTCACTGGAAAACGAATAACAGGCATGGGAAATTGCTGAGAACATGCGGAAATACCTTCAAAATCAGAAAAATTTAATCACTAAGGCACTTAGCAACGTTTCACTAACTTCACTAACTCTGTCCGCCAAAGAAAAACATGGATTGGTATATTCAATTTCATATAAGTTTGGATAAATTTGACAGCAACTTGTGGGCAAAAATTTCCAATATTTTGTGATTTGTAGCACTACATAAGATAAACTTTGTAGTACAAATGCTGAAATGGACATCTCAGGTCCATTTTAAGCTAAAAATGATGTGCGTTGTGCAACAAATCACAACATAAAAAAATATTGGCCGAAAGTTGCTGTCAAATTTATCCGAACTTATACGAAACAGAGTTTATGGTTTCATTTTCTTTCCATTTTAATAAGCATTTAACAAGGACGCCATAGTAAAGTCAGTAATTACTTAAATATATTATATTGTTTATTGTATACCATTAACAAACATTTTCGGAAGATAATTTATTAAATAATGAATCTCGTCCAGTGTAGGACACCTGTTTGGAAACTAAAAATTAAGTGAAATGATTATTATTTCGTAAAAATATATTAATTTCTGTGGTTACATACATAAATAAGTCTTTGATTCATGAATAAATTTTACGTCTGTGATGGATAAGATTCGTATAGGTGGTTCTAAATAAATTTAGCACTTCTGACGGCTATCTTGTTTAGAATAATGATTAAAAATATATTATTTATTGTGATCTTTGAAGACGTTAACTTTATGAGTACAGAACAATCTGTACAGTTTGATAGCTACTTAGGATGCTCTGTTAATAATAAAAAGCAGCAGGAAACAATGCACGTAGTTTCAAAAGTGCTCTCTTTTTCCTGAACAAACTATACAGTGCTAGTCGTTTCACACTATACTTGCATGTGATGTTCGTATCAGTATATTATTAATTAATATTTACTCCACAACTATTTGCTACAGACTTTAAGACGTTCAAAAACATTGATACACGCTCTTACGATTGAAAGTTACCTTCAGGTCGAAGCAGACAATCTTATGTACATGTTCATCGCTGGCAATGCATCTGAAAATATCAGATCACTTACGAGGGCGATATATTTACTGATTACTGGTATGGTTCCGCCTCTGATGGCGAACACCGAAGGATCATCGGTGATCTCAGTGCTTTTCAGCAGTAACGAAACTCAGAAAATCAGTACAGTTATGTATGTGATAACACACGTTATTTTCATCACGTTATTCCAATGCTTTGGGTGTACTGCTGTCGTTCTTCATGGTCAGTGATTGGCTGTTCTTAACTCTCGGCATCTTGAGTTTCCATCAGAAAAACCAACGTGTAGCGTCGCAGTAACCTAATTCTAATAATCACAGTCAGAAAATGAGAGTAGCAAATACAGCACGTTCGCTTCTGTATTTCTCTTTGTTTCGTGTGTCAAGCGAACACTAGCTATTATGCGATCCTGTGACATTTACCCCTGAGTGGATATGCAAACTGCGCAGGTATTGTTTTCTGTATTAACGCGGTACACGGACGAGTTTACAGAACATTCGTTATTTAATAACTTTGAACTCAACTGATGTGTGCGGTAACGGAATCGTATTACCGCGCTAGTCGAACTACTGTTGCAAATAACCGTGCGCGTGTTATGTACATAATGGTCCTGAAACACAGGTACAACACTGAAAGGTTATCACCTGTTGTTAAATGATACATTAAACTTTAAGGCAGGTTTTCTATTGCATCAGAAACTAAGCAATACACTCTAAATATTAATTAGTGCATATTCACTTATTCACGCCGATGGACGGAACAGTTCCAACTAACAGAATCAGTGAGAAGTCACTGTGAAATCAGTGACTATTCACTGATTCCGATAAAGAGTGCCAACATTCCACAAGTTAAGAAGTGAATAACCACATATTTTAAAGTAATTTTTTACTTATTCAGTAAGTGAAAACTGTTATTTGAAAACAACTGAAAAACTAGTGAATATTCTCAGATTCACTTGTGGCATGTTGGTACTCTTAGAGGAAATCAGTCAATATTCACTAATTACACAGTGATTATTTTCACTGATTCAAATTGTTGAAACTGCTCTATCCATCAGCGTGAATCAGTGAATATTCATTAATTGAGATTTAGAGTGTATATACAGAAGAATGTTCACAAGGTATGCACAAATTAAATTGACATATTAATGTTTAAATATTTTAATTATGGATTATACCGAATTTTCACGAAAAATATTATTGCACCGTTTTGTTCAGTGTTTTACGCACACATGGACAGCTTTGCTTCATGGTTGTTAGTAAAATGTATTTATTCAGACAAGACTCTCATTTGACTGTATACCAATCAGAATGAGATTACTGTGAGACCATAGGTCTGTGATATGACTGAATAACCCCGAGATAAGCCAGAGTTTAAATCATGAAGCAGAGCTGCAGATATTCACGGTGCAAAAATCTTTTCGCACAAAATGATAGCTCTCAAAAAATGATTCCGAAAATTACAACGAATTCCAATCAATTTTGTGAACAATGAAGAATTGGAAATATAAATGTAAAAGTTACGGCTGTTAATGCAGGCTGCATTTTTAAAGACCCTCACATTTCGTGTTGTTATTAAAGAAAGAAAAATTTTGCGAATTCAACTGCCTGCATGCTAGAAAATACATTGCACTATGCATACTCCGTCTATTCATTCACTGTCTGTTGTTCCAATGAGTAGCAGTTAGTGGGCACATAGTCGGGGCTTGAGGATGTATAGGATAGTTAATTCTAACATGCAGGTCATTGAATTCGTGAAATTTCTCAGTCCCTACTTATTATCTTATAGCAGAATACACTCCACAGGCTTTAAAAGTGGCCAGGTGTTTCTGGATTATGTTTCAGCCAATCATATGAGGTCAGGTGTAAAATGAAAGGATCATGCAATGTTACGAAGGCCCTTGGCCAATTACGTCAAGGAGCGTATTAGGGCGAGTATTTGCCAGCGAATCCTAGCGTGTCGTCAAATATCTGCTTCTGAGAGAGCTGGAGCGTTGGTGAAGGCCCACCTTGAATTTGGGAGGACACCATTTCGATTCCTGTCTATCCTGATTTCGGTGTTCCTAGGATTTCATTTCAGACGAATGTTAAGATAAGATAATTTCTTAATGGATGCCCTGACTAACTCCCTGTCGAATATTTGCTTGTAACTCTAACAAGACGTTCAAGCAAAATTACAAAGCGCGGGAAGTCTAATATAATATAAACATAGTATGAGAAATAGAAAGAAAATAAACAAAGGAATATATTTAAATGGTAGCTTCTTTACCATTTAAGGGCTTCAAATTCGTTGTACTGTATGTAGAAATGCATGTTTTTAACAAAACAATTTCACATGCGCTTATTATGCCGATATACGAAAAGGACAATAACGAAATGTCTTTGTTAAGACACCATTGTTTTTAAAAATACTGTTTTGAAGCCCTTCACCAATAATAGAATATATGACTACCTTTATACACTGTCGTACTTCAAAATAGACTAACTGGATCTTTGTGAAACTCAGAAACGTGCACCGAACTATGCTGTAGACTTTCCTCCAATGACATTGTATGTTCACCGCTTAAAACAAAAATGGATGTGGTGCGGGTAACTTGTAGTAGGTATATCAGAGTATGGTTCGTTGTGGCGATGCAAAATATGATGTTTGAAGGTCACTCTTATAGCTCCGTCACTTCTAAACGTAAACGCGCAGAACCGCTCAAGTTAGACGGCAGACATATACTAACTGAGCAACAACCAATGGACAAATATCTCGCTCTTGATTATTTAAGGGCATAACAATAGCAAGCAGCAGCTCACAGAACCTACAGTATTTATTATGTCCGGTAAGCATGGACTTGCTTGTATCACAAATCTTGCAATATATTGAATGGCCTCTTTGGATTTAATATCTGGTTTAAAGTGTGTCTCCCTCCTTGTGATGTATGTTACATTTTTTTAGCCATAACTTTATTTTTTTCAAATAACTTAAACACATTTAACTGCAACGTTTCAAAATCTTACCAATGCCTTATAATTAAGCCACTAAATTTTATATACACTTTACTAGATGACTTTGGAAAGACATGCAATTATGTACAGTTCATAATTAATGTTTGGCTAACTACGCCTTAATTATTGGTCACATGGTATGGATATATAACGATAGGTCTATAGCAAAATCATGTATTTGAAAGAAACGCTTTGAATAAATATTTTAAAATAAAGTGTTTCTAAAAAAACAAACGAAACAAAAAAGTAATTAACTACATGGTTGGGGATGCCCCGCCTTGAAAACGGGCCTCCGAGACAAATGACGTCAGGGGCAGCGGAATGACAAACTGAACTGTGACAGAGCCAGATGACTACTCGGCTCTTGTTTGGTATTTTTTGTATTTTTTTGGTGGAATTCGTGCGGGATAGGGGGGTGAAGAAGCATATTTGGCTTGTCACTTCAGTGAATATTCATCTCGTTTGTGACATACAGCCCTATCCTCTGTGTCCCTCAGATTATTCCTTTCCCTCTTCATAGCAAATAGTGGTAGATATTAGAAAAGATAAAACGGAAGAGAATATGAACTGATATTTAAAATCTCCAACAGACCTGTCCACAACCCCTTACTTAACTTAACTAAAAAAAAAAAAAAAAAAAAAAAGTTACGATGATATGTGAAGGTTAATTTTGGAGATGCTGCGAAATAGCTTCATTGAGGGTTTGTGTTAATAATCTCGTAACGATTTTAATTCTGCGATTCGTAATTATCTATATAGGAAAAACCTTACTAGCTTTTGAGGCGTTGATCTGGCAATGCCTAGATTCACGGCGGTTTTGTCTAGAAACGTGCAGTATTTGCTGTATTTTCTGTCAACACACAACACTACAAATGCTGTGAGTTTATTCGATGTCATCTATTGGCCTACAATATCGTGTCCTCCCGCAGCGGATGCTTTTGCCTAGTTATTAATTATTCCACGGTAGAGTGACATATCTGCTGTAAATCTCTCACACAAGTAAATAAAATGACAGAGGCTCGTAACCAATGGTATCGCAGACTGGAATCTGGTATGTATACAGGACACTGAAGTCTAGACTGTGACCCATTAATAATTAAAATTTAAGAATTTTGCAGGTGCCTCGTAATGAAATTTCGGCAGTAGTTTGTGATAACTTCGCTTTTTTTTAACCGAATAAAATAAAACGATAAAGTACAGCACTCAGTAAAAAAAATTAATTTTACAAAAAGGTTTTTTGGAAACCAGTTTCGAAAAAAGTTTTTGGTAACACTACAAAAACGTTTTGTAAAACTTACAGAAAACTTGTATTTTTACAAACTTCTTTGTATATTTACAAACATTTCTGTAAATACACAAACAAATTTTATGTATTTACAGCTAATATCTGGTTAAGTTTACAATACTTTCTCGCAGTGTTTAAAAATATTTTGTAAAATTTGTCACGTCTCGTAGGTTTAATTTGTTTCAAATCAAAAAATTTTCTCATTAACGTTTATGTTACTAGTTAGCAAAGGTGTTTACGATATTTGCAACCACTTTTGAAGGTTTCTGACATCTTACATTCATTACCTCACTTATTACGTTCTGATATTAGTTTACAACATTTTCCTTGTAAATGTACAATTTTTTTTACTGTGCAGTGATTACGGGCATATGTTCAACTTGGAACAAACGTATACTTGTTCGAAATAACCTGAGATAGTACAAAAACTTGCTCGCTTAACCATTACAAACGAATTTACTGCTGCACTATATTGGATTACAATAGCAAAAAAAAATATTTTAAAGTATGTTCATTCCCTAGGAGCACTGCGGTCAAGTGACTTGTCTGAGAAGCTAATCCTTAGTTAATTTGCCTCTGTACAGAAGTATGTATATATAATTTTTTATCACGTAGCCGACATTTTTAAAATTTTGACATTCTTATGTAGGACTAGTTTGAAATTATTACTGTCACCAAAAAATACTTGGGAAATTATGAACAAAACTGTAGAGGCACGATTATTTCGCGTATTGATTCTAAGACAGGTTGAACGCCAATAACGTATGCTTCACCGCCCTTCCTGTCATTAGGCGACTCCTGGTTTAGTACGGCTATGACGACTGCGAGCCAGTGATAAATAAGAAACAAGTCATGGGTTATAACCGTGCAAGTTGGTAGCGTGTAAAGGACTGAGCATTCTAGGCTGTTGCCAGATTTATACGCGAAATACTCGTGCCTCTACATATCATGCTTGCTTTCTGTCAATATTTATTTAATAGCAGTTTTCTCATTTATTAAGATATTAAAGCCATAGTTTATAGTAATTAATCACTTCTGCGATAGCGCGGGTTACGGACATGCTAATATAGCAATGTAAAAATATTTTGACGTGATAGAGCAACAATTTCCTAAATGAAAAAAAAAAAAACATCCCATAAGGCATAACACGACAATTGTAGTGGAGAGTTTACGTCAAGTGCTTAACAGCATTCTTTACAATGTAAAAACAATTTCTCTGCACAGCAAAATGTTTCCTGCCGCAAAAAAAAAAAATGTTTCTTTAAATATAATCCACTTCAACGTATCGTTACCAGAAAGATAATGTTTGCTTTAGAGTCATAGTAATGGTAACAAAAAAATGGTGCTACTATTAAGAAATTTTGTTATAAATATTTATGGTTAAGTTAGTTGTGGAATTTTTAACGCAAGTTTTATGTTTAAGGAATTATTATCGTTCTTGCAACGAAACTGATAATATTCTCAAAGAAGCCTTTAAAAATAAAATATCTAGTAACACCAAATATGAGTTTTTTTATATTTTTCTCCGCTGTAAAGCAATATACCCCCTCTCCCGCGAAATAAACATCCCCAAAGAAAAATCTCTTTGTAGATTTTGTTGTGTAGAGCAATCCTGCGGTATTACGAAATATGAAGTACTGCTTATATGCACAAACTTTTCCTATTATTAGCACAGGTTTTATTTTAAAAAAAAGTCAGCAGGTCACGAGAGAAAGTCCTCCGAAGTCCATCGTTGAATACCCTTGGAGTAGAGAGTTGTCGAGGATAACCCGAAGTTAGGATGGATCAACGATGGAATGCTAGGAAGGGGGAAACAGGAGCACCCCGCTAAAACATTCCGGCCAACGGCAACTTCCGCCACGTTTTCTACATGCGTAAACATGATGTGACACCACAAGGAATCGACCTCAGATCTCCGTGGTGCATAACGGTTGGCCTGCTTATTACGAGCCTAGATTAGGAATTGCGATTATGGAAACAATATTTACATTAATATTAACATTGGAAAAAAATATTACTTTAAAAAATTAACAAACAGTATTTTCATCAAAATCTTTATACATACTCTCATACTAAATATATTGTTTTAACAAAACATGACAATACGGAAAATAGAAACCTACGAGTCTACCATTACATTTATCAAATTCATTCTGCAGTACACATAGCTACATTTTGCAAATTTTCTTGTATCTATAGTGACGATATACTTCTATAACTTTTCTTTCCTATTATCATTATTATTTTTTTATGTAAGTCGAAGAATATGATAATCATTTAGACGATACAAATATAGAGTCATTTGGTTAACTTTGTTAGTAAAAAAACAAAGTTTAGTTAAACAGATATACCAAAATAATAAAAAATATTTTAAACGCTTAATAAGTATATCTTCCAAGCACGTCATATTCTACAATATACTGCTGCCAGAGTAAAATACTTGATCTTAAATAAATGTTATAGTGACAATTATGTTAATCCAATGTGTAATGTACTGTACGTTGCACAGAAACTCCTTAACACGCAATACTATTTAAAGAGGTTCATTTGGAAATTTTACAAGCAAAAATTGAATATTGCTTGCACTCTATGCTGTTAGTCATCAGAATCAATGCGGTATTTAGCATTTACTTAAGCCACACTTCTGGTCATACTGTAGATTCAAGCTTATGTGACCAATTTTATACCTTTGGCTGTTCTTTGAAGAACTGCCGAATTACTAACTCGTAATTTGTATTAGTTAATATTTGCATGAACTAGCAAGAGCACGTATTTATTACATTGCATAAACAATAAAATTAATTTTCTCTGTTAGGTGTTAATACGTTAACGATATAAGAACTGTATAACTTTCTAAGATGGAAGTGAAAATATAAGAGGCACTTGTTCTACTGCAAGAATGCCAGCACAACTGTTCTCTAAATTCAAATTCACCACCGTGTTATTAGTCGATTCAAACCACACAAGACACGCCTACTTATTGTGAAAATTGGTCGACTTTCAGCTAGTGGTCTGACGTGTTCACTTAGTAAAATAAATTCTAAGCATCTGACTCACACGATGCTCGATTTATTTCAATAACTTGCAAAACCCTTATTTTAATTTGCAAAGATGATTATGACCGGTAGCGTTTTAATAAAATAGCAATAAATGCTAGAGAGAAAAATCGAACCACATTTCTTCAAAACTAGAACAGTTTTAATTCCGATGTTACCCAAGTACCACTCGGGAATAATCTTCTACGTGTTCAATCATCATTAAAACCATCGATTTATAATGAAAAATAATTCTACACTAACGTGTTTAAATGCCTTGCATGCACATCTGTAGAGCTGCATCATGGCTAGTGATTGGTTATTTGTTAACTCTCAGCGGCTTGGTGTTCTACCCATGAATCACAGACGTGTTCACAGTAACCTTTTCGTTCATTGGTGCAGTCAAATGTGCGACGTCTCTTCACGAAGACACGCTGCCACGTCACATGATGTTTGCGCGTGTAAAATAAGTTGTGTAGTCAGTATGAATCAATGTAATTTAATAAAAAAGGGTTTATTAATTACATGAAATACAATTTCATCGATTTCGGTAGATTTTGTTTTGTATTGTTGAATTTAAATAGGAAAACACACGGGACTATATTGCGTAATATCGCTGCCAACCACAAGCAGTAAGGCAACTATTGTCAATGTTGAATTATATGCAGGAACAATTAGTGATATATTTTTCAAAGGTTAAATTTTTAGTCCTCATTTTATTCCGAATGACCTATAGTTAGAGACACTGGAAAATCGCGGGAATATTTGACAATTTGTTAGGCTCCAACATGCTGTACATAATACTGAATGTTTCGTATCGACATTGGCTATGGTTAGAGCCAGTGATTTTTGGTGAAAAGAATTCTGCAACAACTTGTTTCAATGCCTTACGTGCACACCTGCAACTCTGCTTCGTGATTATTGGCAGAATATAATAGGGCAGAGTTGTGGCTCATTTGACTGCACTAACCAGAACAATGTTACCTCGACACCACACGTCCGTGATTTGCGGGTAGGACCCCGAGACGACGAACGTTAAAAACTTCCAATCACAGACCATGAAGCAGAGAAACAAGTGTTCACATAAGGCATTGAAACAAATTGTTGCAGAATTCTTTTCACCAAAAATCACTGCCTCTAGCTATGGTTTAATTGAAGCATTGTTTCTTTCTTCAACAGGCCCAGTTAGAACTGTACAGCTTGAACACATAGCATGTGTGATTTGTCGCAAAACTGTTCACACGTGTCACGGTTAATATACTATAGTTTATTGGAGACTATCTTAAACATTTTCTTGATTTTACAGTCTCTCTACCTATAGTTACCATAAACCATCAAGCAAGTTTTTCATTGCGAGAAAAATTCACGGTTTCACTGACCTATAGGCGAGCCTCCATTCTGGGTACTCACGTTGATTGTCAACAGTTCATTGACTGCATGATCTCAGAGGCATACCATGTGATTGGGTATGTATTAAGTTACTTACTTATTTTTGGCTCAGCGCTCCCCGAGAGTTTTTAGATAGGTCACGGTACAATTGCAAATGCGACAAGAAAATAGCTTGTTAGCAAACATAAACGAGAATACATCCTTATTTATCAGTCTTAAAAAAGTAAGGAAGCTCACAGTTAAATTAATTACGCGTCAAATTAAAAATGTTTTGTTTTGCAAAACCTGAGCACTTAAGTTATTGTTGGGTTACAAGCACAGTTTTTACTATATGTACGAGTAGATGACAATAACACCGTGACTTTTGTCCGTTCTTACACGTTATATATAAGAACCAGGAACGTTTCATTTGTATAGAATTTAGGCCATTAAATGTTTTAAAAATTACAAATATTCGGGACAGTTGTATTATTAAACTATGTATCAATTTATAGCTGCTTTAATATGAACGTATGTGTTTCATTAAATTGAATGGAAGCATTGGTGATACTCATGTTTTTGGCATATTCAGTGCGTGTACAGCGCTTAATGTGTGTTTGATTTGTGAATCAGTTTTGCCAGTGTATTCAGCATGTCAATAAACGTTTGTATACAATTTTTTTCCTCTTGTGCCAATGCCACCCATATAGCGCCCGTAAAGCACACTATACCCTGTCCACTGTAAGGTTGCAGCAGAAATAATAATTGCTAAGGAAATAAATCAAAGCAATTGAATTATAACATGATTCCTCGCATTGTGAATGTGCCGTAACACAGTTACCTTGTCGTTTTTAAACATATTTCAAATGAAGTTTATGCTGTGGAAACATTATATTGTCATTCACTTGAATGAGTTAACTGCAACCTTAGAGTGGATTGAGTATAGTTCTACTGGGCGGGGGCACGATATAATAATACATTCACTCACTAAAAATGGTTCAAAGTGTTTTTAAATACAAGTTAGGAAAAATATATTTCACTTAATATATCAAGAAAGAAATGTTTCGGGAGTTTAGTGCCAATCATGTTAGACTCCATTGTCCTATGTATACTCAAGCCCCGACCACTGGTACATTAACTTCTATTCACTGGAATGAATATACAGGCTTGATTATGTATAGGGCGGTATATTCTACCTAGAGCCATTATTTTATTACGTAAAGATTTTTGCACCATTTTGTTTGAATAACTTCTGCTGTTCTGTTTCATGGCCAGTGATTGGATGTTTTAACCCTTACATGTATTGGGGATCTACAGGCAAATCGAATCAGTATGAAATCACAATAACTTAATTCTGATTGGTGCAGTCAAGTAGGAGACACGTTTGAACAAAGACACGCTGCCAATAACCACGAAGCAAAGCAGCAGATGAGCACGTGAGGCACTGAAACAAAGCGATGCAGAAATCTTTTCGCGACAAAATCGTTCCTGTAAATCTAACATTTAAGTCATTGTTCTCGCGAAATATTTGTTTCTCTTGTAATATATTGCTAGCATGATTTACTTTAAGCGTCTGTATGGTTGTACAAGCATCTGCGATTGGACGTCAGTCGACACGGCAAGTCCAAGAGGATGACGAGCCAATAGTAAAGCTCCAGTACTGAAGTAACGGAGCTCCATGTAGTTGTGGTATAGTGCGGACTGGCTTCCTAATGGAGCATTAACCAATGAAACAACGAGAAAATCTCTAGTGTTCACAGGACTGTGATGTCCACTCTGGTGGTCATATATACTGCTCTATGGAAAGGTCTATTATGTATTTTTTTTTCTTCTTCTATTGTAGGGACTGGAAAATTTCGCGAATTCAATGACCTGCAGGCTAGAATCCATTACACTATACATACTCAAGCCCCGTCTATTCGTTCATTGTCTTCTGTTCCACTGAGTAGCAGCTAGTTGACTATTAGACGGGGCTTGAGTATGCATAGTACAATGGATTCTCGCCTACAGATCATTGAAATCGCGAAATTTTTCAGTCCCTACCTATTGTCCATTAAAGAGCGCGCTGGAAATTGTTACTTGGCCTGTTGTTCTTTGTCTTCTAGCGTATGTTCAGTCATGCCAGCTTTACAGGTTCAACAAAATATGAGGGTCACAACGTTACTGGGCGATTGTTGAGATGAGAGGGGCTTTTAGATGTTTTACAGCTGCTTTTTCTTTACAGTTGACTTAACATGTTTAGTCAACGAACTCTTCTCCTTTATCCGGGCTTGGGACCGCCAACAGCAACATCTGAGCTGCTCAGTCCACCCATTGGGTAGCCATATTTACTTTGGAATTTTCACGTGCTCTCAGCACAAGGTCTATGTATAGGTACAAGGATAGAGGAGAGGTCTGTTTAAGGGCTTGGGCCCGAGTTTCTCGGCTTTCGAGAGAATTATTATTTGTAATCCATACGAGAGTCAAAATCGTAAAATTGCTACGTAACTTTATTGCAAATTGGATTTATTATGCAATGTAATTTTTCGAGACAAACTGTATGATGAGTATAGCTAATTTATCAATTAAAAGGAAATTTCGTTAATTAACAGTTTGGCAACTATTTTGCAGTATTCTGGTTCTACAAAATTAGAGTATGGAGTTTAAATCAGTCATAACAAAGTTACGAAGCGATTTTACGATATCGGCTCCCATTTATGTTTTAAAAAAAATAATTGTCCTTAAATGCTAAGAAACTCGGGCCCATGCCCTTAAAGAACAATCCCAACATTTGCTTGGAGTAATTTCGACAGTGGTGGCTCTATGATTGTTTGCCAGGCAGGGCGCAAGTCGCAGAGAAGTATATATGGTAGTGCGCTAGTTGATGCTACAACCATTGACAAGCTGGTATGTAGATGCCGCTTATTACTGACGGCTCACAACACAATAAGTAGACAGTACATATTCCATGGTCATTGCTATACGGCGGCGTGTGCACACGAGTGTACAGTTCTCTGCAACTTGTGCCATACCTACCAACAACCCTCGAGCTCCCACTGGATTTCGAGATCCCCTGGAAGACGGAAATCAGAATAGCTAGAGCCGGGGATCGAACACGGGTCCTCCCGAATGCGATGTAAGAATCTCACTACTGCTTCGCCCCGTTAGTATTCATTAGTAGAAACATGCAAAATTCGCGTTATTGTCTGACAGTTGACTAGACTCCAAGTGACTATAGGCTTGTTCGATGTCTCTAGCTGATCGATATTGTCGTGACTTGCCGCGGAGAATGCTTACACGGTAGAGAGGCAAATCTCTGTAAAGGCGCAACACGCGTCAATGATAACACATAAAAATTCGTGGCCAATTGAATTGCAGATTTTGCTATGTTATGTATAGGAAAGTGAAGTTCAGTCTGCTACCAAATGATAACGCGGTATTGCATGTCTCTATTCATTAGTAGAGGCGTGCAAAACTTTCGTTATTTTCTGGTATCAGAATAGACTCCATATGGATATGTGCTCGTTCGAAGTCTCCCTTGAGTCGATGACGTAGTCGGCATCGGATAGTACTTCTACGATAGAGTGGCTAATCTCCTATTAAGAGGTCATACATGTCTTGTGGCCAATGTAATCACTTGTTATGTTCTGGTATTGTACCTTTTAGTGAATCTGTCACTTTGTAACAACACGAGTTTTGAATGTTTGTAGTCAGTAGAGTTTCGGAAATTTCGCTATTTATTCGTTTAAGTAAATTTAATATTCTGACTCATGTATGTATTCAGGATTTGAGTGCTTTTCATGGCCCTGATTGTTGGAGACGGAACCATTGGCAAGCCTGCATGAACACCCTACATTGTCTAACTGGTCACTAAATTAGTAGGGCCACGATTTTGTCGTGAAAAGATGTTTGCCCCACTTTGTTTCAGTATCTCCTGTACACATCGGCAGCTCTGCTTCATGATTACTGGCAGCGTGTTTTTGTTCATACACGTTGCGCGTTTGACTGCACCAATCAAAATAAGCTTATTGTGACTCCGTACGTCTGTAATTTGCCAAGGCGAGTGAGAGTAAAATTAGCCAATCACAGACGATGTAGCGGAACTGCATATGTGCACATGAAGCATTGAAGCCAAATGTTTCAAAAATCTTTTCGCCATAAAATCGTACCTCTATCAATAAAACGTCAGAGTCTACATAGTACTCTTCAGTTCACTCCGGCAAAGTGAGGTCGTTTCGCCAGGGAAGCGGCAGAGGAACCTCGTTTTTGTGAAAAGATTTTGCAACAAAATGTATCAGTGCACAATTTAACGTATCCTTGATTATTTTTGACCACGCTTCTTTGTTCAGAAATGACTGTCATTTGACTGTGCCAATTAGTATAAGATTACTACGCTACAATAGACTATAGGTCTAGGAATATTTCGATAGTTCAACGACCAACATGCTAGAATCCATTAGCCTGTATATACCGAAGCCCTACTATTTGTCCATTACCTGCTACGCATTCAGAAAGCAGACAATGAACGAATATACGGGGCTTGAGTATGCATAGGACATTGGATTCTAGCATGCAGGTCATTGATCTTGCGAATTTTTCCTAGCCCTACTAAATAGTAATACAGACTCGAAATGACGTGGTGGCTCATTTGATACTGGCGAATTTCGCCGCTTATTGGCTACCTGAGGTTGTTGATACCAGCCCCGTGTATGTATGTTTGGTTCCTGCATATTACAGCAGGTTTCTTATTGGCCTGGCTGCCAGCTAGCAGGTAGGCCACATTACGCTAATTGGCAGGAGGTATTTGCGCCATGTTGCTGGCCAGGGAAGTCATTTTGCTGGCATTTGTGACTGAGTTGACCGTTCTACTAGCTATTTCACTTCTGTATTCCTAAATATTCTGTGACATTACCACACGTCTAGCATTTGCTGGTAAAACACCAAGACACCAAACGTAAAAAAGTCAAGTCATATACGATTAATAAGGCTTATAGAAGTGCACATAATTTATTGAAGCAAATTATATGCAAAAATGTTTTCGCGAAAACCAGGTGTCCCTGGGTATTATATCTAACTGGGCATGTGGCCTCAACCTACTTGAAACTTTGGTAGTGTTATTAGGAAACCTCTATGGTTTAGTGACTTGTCTTCTGTATGGCCAGCTACTCTGTGGCTGGACCTCGACCTCTGAGACGCGGCGAGGTGGGAAGTACGCTGACCTCCAGGGACAAGTATATCTCCTGATCGCGGTCATCTGAGCGTACTTGCACTCTCGTTCACAGGTGGCCAAGCCTTCCCCCATCCTCCACGCCATAACCTACCTCGCTCGTGTCGCAAGACCTTCCAGCTCGCCTTCCCACATCGCGTCGCTGGGGAATTACGTCTGTTTAGCGACTGCGATCACAGGCGACGTTCATATTGTGACACAAGTCTCGACAAGTGTTTCAAAACAGCAGAAAAGAGTGTCAACGGCTACGCTTTCACGACTCAGACGAGGGTTAACTTATTTCGATCTCCCTCGTAAGTCAAGAATCTTAAATATCTTCTTACTGTTTACGACAAGGCATTGATTTTGCATAGGAAGGAACCTGCAAATTTGGCATTTTAATTGGTGAACAAGCTAGAATTCAAGAAACTGTTAAGTTCGAGTCTTATTCGCAATTGGACCTAGTTTAATCCGACACTTTCTGAAAGCCTCTGAGACAATAATAAAGAAGCAGCTACATGCAAGCTCAATCACGTGATATCTGTATTCTACTATGTCAGCGAGCTGCCAATCAGCAGATGTTGTCTGCTTCAGTGCACATATGAACCATGTTATGCATAGGGACCTCTTATTTTCGCGAAAAGAATTTTGCCCCACTTTGTATCAGTGACTCACGTGCACATCTGCAGCTCTACTTCATAATCAGTGATTGGACATCTTAGCTGTGACGTGTCTTGGAGTTTTACTGGCAAACCACAGACTTGTGAAGTTGTAGTAACGTCATTGTGATTGGCAAAGTCAAATGACAGACATCACTTCACAAAGACACGCTACCAATACTCATGAAGCATAGCTCCAGATGTGCACGTAAGGCAATGAAAATAAGTGAGTCTTTTCGCGAAAATTAGGTGTCCCTAGTTATGCATAAAGGGACCAGGTGCCATTGTTACTATTGCGAAGTTAGTAGCGAAGCCGTACATTTAAAACTCACATGCATAAATAACTGACATGTACTTTTATGAAATAATGTTCTGTAAGACTGCCATATATGCAACTGGAATTGAGTGGCACGGTTTAACCTTCAAACTCTACATTCTCAGATGCGTCAAAACGGCACTTCGTTATTTAATGCATAATGTTTCATATATACTTGGATGTTAGTATACAACAACAGACTAGATAGTAATACAGACGTTCGCCACGTATATTATGACAAGATGGTGGCCGAATGATCAGACCATTCGCCTCCCACCAAGGCGATTCGGGTTCGAATCCCGGCGGGCTCGGCCCCCAGATTTTAGCATGTGGGAGTCGTGCCGGACGATGCTGCTGGTCGGCGGGTTTTCCCGGGATCTCCCGCTTCCCCTGCCCGCTCATTCCGGCGCTGCTCCACACTCACCCCCCCCCCCAACCACACCAACGCTAAAGACCTCGATGTTGAGCGCTGGCCAAAATATCTCTTTCACTCACTATGAATAGAGGCAGTGAATTTTGGTGAAAAAATTTTTCAACAATTTGATTCAATGCTTTGTGAGCACTCCTGTAGCTATGCATCATGGTCAGTGACGAGGGGTCTTCAACTCACACAATTATGTGACGGCAAAGAGCGAGATTGGTTTGCTTATAACACAACTTACACGGACAACTTGCGAGTGCAGAGTGATCTAGCGACGAGTAACAGAAGTAGGGACAACAAGACGACGATATTGTGGCCGGGCAAAGCGTCCAGCTGCAGACACTAATTGAATGGTGTTATCACAGATAGTAATACAGAAGTGAAATAGCCGGCTGGACTGCGAACTCAGTCACACGCGCCAGCAAAATGTCTCCCCTGGGCAGCAACATGGCGAATTAGCCTATTCCCAATCAGCGTAAGGCAGCTGTCCTGCTAGCTGGCAGCCAGGGCAACAGGAAACCTGCAGTAACACGCAGGAACCATACATACACGGGGCTGGTATCAACAACCTCGGGCAGCCAATAAGCGGCCAAGTTCGTCTATATCAAACGAGCCACCGCGTCATTTCACGTCTGTGTTACTATGTAGTCTGTGGTGCTATGCAGACGAGACTATCCTACATTTAATGATATATAACATGAAACGTTACTACTAAAATATCATTTTCACTTTCGAATACCCTACCTGCCTTGGACTTTGGTTGCTTACTTACTGAAGTCTTCATGTATAATAATTTAGGAGCTAGTTTTCAGTATGTTCTTTATGTTTGTGGCAATAATGCCTTCTGCGTAACACAACTGAATTTATGTCCCTTCATGACTTCTAAATTTATAAAAAGGAACCCTTGGTTTTAGAGGATAAAATTTTGTACCATATTATATCAGTGCCTTACGTGCACACACAGAAAAAAACTGTTTTGTGGTGGCTACAAAATAATATTGTAGTGGTTACAAATTTTTTTTGTAGTCGTTGCTAAACATTATTGGGGACAGCAAAAATTTTTTTTGTGGTCACTACAAAAAAATATGGTAAGGTTCATTTTAACAAAATATTTTGCAGTGACTAATAAGTATTTTTTTCAGTGCATCTGCAGCTCAACTGGTGGTTATTTGCAGCGTTTCTTTAAGTAGAGGCGTGACTGATATAACTGAGCCAATCAAAACAAGGTAACTGCGACACCACATATATGTGATTAGCGTGTAGAACCCCCAATACTGTAAGAGTCATAAACATCCAATCACTGACCATGAAGCAAAGCTGCAGATGTGCACATGAGACATTGAAACATAGTGTCGCATAATTATTTTCACCAAACATCACCAGCTCTACTCCCACAAATAGTACATTAAGAAATCGCTATCATGATATTTTTATAGTTTGCAAAACGTTATTTTGACTAACGAAATTTTTCATATTGCTAAAGCGCTGTTCTAAGACACTAAAAACACTAAATTTTATTTAGTTAAAATGCATTGTCAAATAACTTATTCTGAAGCCGAGGCATTTTCATCAAAGCGTAGCTTAAGAAGATATTTGACCTAGTTTTCAAACTGCTAACCACATCAGGACTGCGGAAGTAATGATGCAAGTAAGCTGTATGTAAACAATACTGCAAAGACAGCAACAAGTTTAGTTTCTATATTCCCACTCAAAGTCCTGTTTGTACGCCTCTCGAATGCAGCGCGTATTGTATAAAGTTCATTATATGCCTACTGACTGCAAATAGAGTGCCAACTTTAGGTGGCTCTTTGATTGGACGTATATTGCGCGTTACAGACCTAAAAGTCTGGAAGCGATAAGGACGACACAGCATGGCCTCTAGGCGCTAGTCACTGCACTAGCTTGCTGTCTTCTCACCGGCAAACTTGTATTGGACACTCAGTGGCGACCCTATCAATTTATAACTTTATACTAACGACAAAGGTGTATTGCATACGTATATACACTTTCAAAAATTCTGCAATAATATTTCCATATTTAAAAAGACCGCAAAACACTTATTTGTGCTATTGTCAGTCTAGAAAATGTGGTTTTATCATAATTGGCAAACCCGAGATTTGTATACACGTGTATAACGTATATGAGAGCTATTTCTAAGCAGACATCACTCGTGCACGATGAGTTGTTTTCGAATTATGTTGTAACGGTCGAAACTTTGCACGACACTCAGCGTCCTGGTCGAATGCCAACTGAGATACGCCCCAATAAAAGTTATTCACATTTGTAACCCGATATACAAGCTATCGTTTTCACTTTGTAAATTTATGAAACACTTATTTTCGTTTACAAATATATCGTTGACACGACTGAAGCGATGTGATTAAATGCTTATTTGTAAAAAATAATGTTTAGAGATGATGGTTTATTGCGGGAAAGCTTGACTGTTTGCTGGATTACAACATGCGTTCAGCTTAACGGAAGATTACTGGCTTTAGTTTGTACGTGGAGCTGTTGTCCTATTTGACTCATCCAATAAGAATCCCGCTATTGTAATATTTGATGTCTGTTATTGGTCTGCAGAGAGCTACGCTGTGTTAGAAATACATCACCCAATCATACATGATGTGTTTTCAAGTATATGTTGGTACAAAACATTTTCGCGATATACCAACATCTCTAATGATATTTTACCCCTAATGCCGGGTATTTCTTTTACGGCAGAAGCATTTTCTCCTAGCGAAGCCCGAGAATTACTCGAATTTGATTTATGGTGAAAATAATTGGAACAAAATTGTTTCAACGCTCACGTTTATAGCTGTGCTTGGAAGTGAGTGATATTATTATTTTATCTCTCAGCATCTTATGGTCCTACCAGCAAATTACAGACGCATGGTGTGGTAGTAACTTTGTTCTGATTGCCACAGTCAAATGAGCAACGGCTTTTCACAGAGACACGCTATCAAAAACAATCAATAGATATGGACCCCTGATTTTCGCAAAAAGAATTTTGCCGCACTTTGTTTCAGTGACTCACGTACACATCTGCAGCTCTGCTTCACAATCAGTGATTGGACGTCTTAGCTCTGACGTGTCTTGGGGTTTCACTATCAAATCACAGACTTGTCATATAGTAACGTTATTGTGATTGGCAAAATCAAATGAGAGAAATCACTTCACAAAGACGCGCTGCCAATATACACGAAGTAGAACTGCAAATGTGCACGTAAGTCACTGAAAAAAAAAAAATGGAGCAAAATTCTTTTCGCGGAAATCAGGGGACCCTATCAATAGAGCCACGATTTTATGGCGAAAATATTTTTGCCGCATTTGATTTCAATTGGTCATGTGCACATCTGCAGCTCTGCTACGTCGACTGCGATTGAATGATTTTTTTTTTTCACACTTGTCTTGGAAAATTAAAGACGTACGGAGTTAACAATAACCTTATTCTTTTGTGCAGTCACATGATAAACGTGTGCGAGCAAATACACGCTGTCAATAACCATGAAGCACAGCTGCCGATGTGCACGTGAGAAACTGAAACGAAGTGGGGCAAAATTCTTTCCACCGAAAGTCGGTGTCTCAATGGATAGCGTGACCAGCATAATGTTCTTGCGTCGACCATCAATGCGAATGTGTTCTCGTCGTCCCTAGAGCGTTCGAAATGGTAAACAGTGTACACTCGATGTGCAGCCAAGCGCGAGAGTGTTCGACTCGTGCGCACTAGGCTGATACAAATTACAAAATGTGGTAACGGTAATTTCCTCGCTCTCTCTCTCTCTCTCTGTCTGTCTCTCTCGTCTCTTGTGGCTCCGAAACGATCATAAAAACCGCATTAATCATATCTCATTTCTCGATTCTTTAGCTTTACAATTTGTGTTATTTACACTTTGATGCTTTGGTATACTTTGTGGTGAAAATGGGAAGTAGTTGTACGTAAAACAGCTGGTTTTTGATGAAAATAACTTAGCACAACTTGTTGTCATAACGGTTTTACACATATTCAGCTTTGCTTCATGGTTATTGGCAACATGTCTTTATACAGACGAGTCACTATTTTGATTATATCAGTAGGAATACTACTACATGTTTAGCTAACCACGTGACGACAACAACACCTCACTAAGTAACAAGCAACACGACACCCAGTCACTCCAGCACAATTGTATGGGAGCTTCACTCCCCGGCCGATAACACAAACACGTCATGTTTTAATACAACAACCCTCTTCCAGTCTTAAGGCCATGAGCCATTATTTCTACTTCTTTCGCGGTAATTATTTTTAAATCCTAAACGATAGTAGATATCGAAAAACTGTTGCACAGTTTTGTTAAAGAAATTTATTTACTATGTAGTCTGATTTTTTCCTATAAAAATTATGTAGAATTGGCTAATTAGTTCATTAATGGGAATTTTCTTAATGATATAATTAGCTGCAACTACTGTCTATTTTGTTCTATGTTCGTTTGTTTCTTATTGTATATTCTCTGATTATCTGTGACACACCATTTGCAGCAATAGCGTGTGTCCAAAATTATTCTGTGGTTCATAACACTTTGTGTTGCCTGGAAAATATATAAAACACATCAAAATCAGTTTTGCTGTTCTAAACAAAATATATCTTTAACTTGTCTAAACCCATTTGTAGTGATAACTAAATATTTCTGGCAACTAATTGTTTGATTAATTCAACTGTTATACGCTTGTTTGGATGTTAACGAATTGATTGTACTGAAGATTATTATATGCGCATAGCGTGGAAATCGTAGAATAGTTGGGGATATTTTTCGGGGGTTGATAGCAGAATCCCACAATTATAGTTAACAATGTTGGTGATGTTCCTCCGTGGTTGGTAGCACAATTCTTCAAACTAAAGGAGGCCTTGTGGTCCAGCTCAGTGTAGAAGGGCGGCTGGCCGCAGAGAGCAGACAGCAAGGGCGGGGGTCACAAAGACAGCCTCCGAGAGGTGAAGAGGAGGCAGGGGGGTTTGTTGAGATGGTGGTCCAGCTTTCCCTGAGGCCATAAAGGGGAGAGATACCCGGCCACTTCTCTGTCTGCCCTACCTGAGACTACCTCGTTCTACGACCGCCTTGGGGACAAACATAGTTTACAGCAGCGTCCTGTGTTCCAGTACAGTCTTTCAAAACACACCCTTCGCCTTCCTTTCATACCGCACAGGGAGCAATTTTTGTCTTATTGAATCTATTCTCGCCTGCTATTTATACAAGAAATGTTCATGAAACCCTTTCCAATGATTTTTTTTCATAAAATTACATATGTTGTTATAAATAATACGAAGTGCTAGTAACACTATAAAGTTGATGAGATTTTTAAATGTTTGTTTCAATTGGAGTTTTATATATATAATGACGGAGTTCCTCTGGGATAGTTTTTTCTGACGTTTTCTATGCTTTGTTGGGTGTTTTTTTTTTTTTTTTGTATTTTGTGACATTGTCTTTTTTAATACAAGTTTCGTCAACAAAACATGAGCAATGGCGTATGTCCACAAACCGAAAAATTATAACTATAGGTTGAGCCACGAATTTGCGCGAAACTATTTCTGCACTATTTGTTTCAATGCCTCGTGTGCACGTCTGTAGCTCTGCTTCATGGTTGTTGGCAGCGTGTATTTGTGTACAGCTGTCACGTGTTTGACTACGCTAATCAGAACACGATTAGTGAACCACTAAACCACTTAACAAAACCTTTTTCTCGGTGTACCCTCAGCTCGTCTATAGCATTTGGACGCTCGTATTAGTGCACAGACGGTACCTTCTCTACTGGGACAATCAGAATTTAGTTATTTAAACACAGAAGAACGAAGTTAAAAGTAACTAGCAACGAATATCAATTCTAGATGCAGTGTATGAAACCACAATTTGTTATGAAAGCTTTTTGCTAAAATTTTTAAAAGCTTCTGTATTATTTGTATAGGTAACATCATAGAGGACGAACAGTGTGATTTATCATGCGTACAATATTTTTTTACCCAAACGTCAATTTATTTTAAGACTGATTCCCACGAGTTTTTACAACAATAATTTAACATTCACAAACAACTACAGTGCTCACTCAGAACACATTATTATTTGTGGGGTTAAACAAACATAGTTTCCTGCCGATAGTCTTTAACAGGGCATGGTACATAATTCAACGCTCAAAGCATTAATCTAGACCTAACTGTAGGTTTCTTGAAGCCAATTTGCGAAAATTACGCAATAGCAATCCTAGACAATAGTTTTAGCCAACGTTTTGAACAAAGTTGTTTCCTGTGTTAGGAACTTCTGAGGCACAATATATGACGCCGGAGATCACGCGTAACGAATTAGTAATTTTGGTTGGATATGTGCTCATAAAGTTGGCAAATACCATTATATACGATTGTCATTGAGACTTTTATCCATATTGGCTTCGAATAAAGCGTAGAATTCAATATACGCTGTCAGCGTTTATTTATCTACTACACACTCTTAATGTCTGTAAAATGCACTTCATTAGAAACTTATTGTTCTATACGCAGGCACAGACTTGTGCTAACTTCTCTGTACAGGCACTGCGAATAAACATAAACTATCTAGAGTGTACTCTTTCATTGTTAAATTTGTTAAGCTTAATTGAAGAAACAGGTACCCGTGCTTTAATAGTATTTATTGCCTATTAAAATCGTGGTATAACTGGCTGGTGCTCGTGCTGTGGACTATGATGTATATTTCTCTCAGCTTCTTTTCGAATGTATTAAATCACTTGAAATTGTTTTTCTGTTTCAGCACTTAATAGAAAAAGTGAATATATTATTTAATAGCTCTACTTATAAAACTTGCAGCCAAGATTTTTAAATACGGTATCAACTTTAAAAGCAATAACTTTCCATTGAAAGAAATTTCGAAGGGCATATTCATCCATAAAGAAGTATACGTAAATTTTTTTGTTCAAGCTAAGACAATTCTATTTATTTTTTATTACGAATACGTTATGTCTAAGATACATAAAAATTTTTACGTTTTTTTAGGTGATAGGCTAGAGTATACTGCTCTATACACATCCGAACACACTCTGTAAAGTTATAAGCTCCAGGTCTTAGAATGTGTGTCCGCATTACAGGATAGTGGGCGTTTTACAGTTCGCCTTATATCATTGGCAGAGATACTGAACAGTTACGAAAATATTTAACATAGTGTCAAATAAACTGCACAGTAAAAAAAATGTACTTTTACAAAAGGGTTTTTTGGAAACCAGTTTCCAAAAATTTTTTGGTAACACTACAAAGTCTTATTGTAAAATTTAAAAAAAAACTGGTATTTTTAAATACTTCTTTGTATATGTACAAACATTTCTGTAAATATTCAGTTAATATCTGGTTAAGTTTACAACACTTTTTTGTAGTTGCACAAAAAAATTTTTGGAAACTAGTTTCCAATATTTTTTTTTTTTTTTGTAAAATTACGAAATGTTTTGTAAAATTTGTCAGGTCTCCTAGGTTTATTTGCTCATTTACGTTTATTTTACTAGTTCGCAAAGGTGTTTACGATATTTGTAACCACTTTGAAAGGTTTCGGACATCTTTTTTCCATTACCTGACTTATTACGTTCTGATATTAGTTTACAAGATTTTCCTTGTAAATGTTCACATTTTTTTGCTGTGTGTGGTATCTCAGTCATGACACGTGTGAACAGTTTTCTGGCAAATCACACTTGTTATGTGTTAAAACTGTACAGTTATAATTGTGTCTGTTGAAGACGGACACAGTGCTTCGTATAAACCATAGCCAATACAGGTGCAAAACCTTCAGTGTTATGCATAGTGCGTTGGAGCCTAGCAGTCAATCAACGTTTCCCGCGATTTACCATTGTCTCTAATCATTGGTTGAAAAAGTCTGTAAGGCGTGCCAACACAATCTGTCATACAGTAACTTGAAATCCAGTCTGATGTTAGATATTCACGCAAAATTTCTAGTTCTCTAGTTATAACTCATGAGTCCTAGATTTACACTATCATACTTTGCACCACTTTGTTTCAGTGCATTACTTTCATACCTGAAATTCTTCTCCTTCGTTGACGATAATAGTATGTTTATAACTCTCAGTGGCTTGGGGTTTTATACCCGCTAATCAAACACGTGTTGTATCGTTGTAACATTCACGGCCGTAGAAGAACAGGTCTGGACACTCGCCTGGAAACTTGACCCCCTTGTTGTTTGGCTGCAGTCCACCAAGTTACCGATAATGCTATACATTTTTGGCGCTGTAATCCGGGCGGTCGAGCTCAAACTCCGTCCACTCGCCTCCCACAAATCTAAACGATTTATTGAAACGTATTTTTTATCAATGTATGAAGTACTTCCTTAATTCAAAATCCTAAAGCGTGGCTCCAGCAATCTTTATTTACTTTATAATGTAAACAATGGAAAAAGTGGGTGGAGTTTGAACCCGGCCGCCCTGATTGCAGCGCCAAAGACGCACATCATTCTCGGTAACTTATAGTGCAAGTGATAGTATTGGCACTTTTTCTCTAAATTCTTCTGTAACTGTCAAAAAACATTTTTTTGCGCATTTCTTTAATTTCTTTTTTTTACTAATTCTTTTTAACTGTACTTCTTTATATATTAATGTGTATTTATGTATAAGGTTGAACACTTCATGTTGTAAACCGGCCTACAGCTGAATCTTGTAGTGCATAAATAAATAAAAATAAATAAATATAGGGGAGTGTCCAGACCTGTTCTTCTACGACCGTGATCAGCTTATCCTGATTGGCACAGTCAAATAAGTGACGCCTCTAAACCAAAACACGCAGCTAATAACCACGAAGCAGATGTATATGTGTGTCTGTAAGACGTGGAAACTGAGTTATGCGGAATTGTTTTCGTGAAAATCATTGCGCTCTAATTATATCAACAGAACGTAACTTTAAGGTTTTCATTTCCCGTGAAAATCATATAGCAAATATGTTTTTAAAACAACTTAGCACTGCAATTTGTTAAGGGATATTAATAATTATTTGGTTTCAATGCCTTATATGTACATCTGCAACTCTTTTTTCACTGGCATTCATTGGTAGTTTTAACACTTGCTTATCTTGGGCTTGAACTCGCAAATCACAGACATATGGTCTCCTAATACCGTTATTCTGGTTGGGTCTGTCAAATAAAATATGTATTTGAACAAAACACGCTGCCAATAACCATGAAGCACGGCTGCCGATGTGCACGTAAGGCATTGATACAAAATGGTGCAAAAATCTTGAAGTGGTAGTTCACAGAAATTATTTTTGTTTTAATATATATTTTTTTTAATTTATACATAGGATTGTTTGATGTACAAACATACGTTGCAACAACGTTTTACTGTAATGACCATTTTTTAGCTTGTATAGTTTTTTTTATAATAGTATGTCTGAGTCTAAATTTGTGTAAAACGGTTTTATGCAAGAGAGGGAAACCAGTGAACTTACCGAAATGAAAGAAATTCACACGGAAGAACAGTGCCAATGGACTATGACATGACATACATAAATACCACATTGATTAGTTTTGTATTTTTAAAATATTATTTTTAAAACGTCCATTGTTTATTTTGAATTCGTAATTTTTAAAATACAAAAAATAGCCAATGTGGTTTGTAAACATGTCTTTTTGTAGGTTTTGACACTATTTTCAGTGCGAATTTTTTTTTGGTAAGGAAGTTGGTTTTCCTTTACTGCATAAAACAGATTTTTGCAAATTTTTTCTTCAATATCCTAATCTACAAAAACTATGGTAGCTAAAACATTTTCGGTACAGTAAAAATAGCCACAGTATATGCCTACAAAACAAACTTTATCTTGTACAAATAAAAAAATTATTAAAACAATTAAAATTTTCATGGAACCGCCCTAAACGTCAAATTCATGGTTCAAAATTGTATGAAAAAAATTTTTTATTGAATGATTTACCTAAAAAATATGTACAGTTACAACTAAATACTATATTTAGGGTTCCGTATTTCAGCTAGGCTGGTAGAACCTTATTAGTGTTAAAGGAAAAAGGGGTGACCAAATTGTCTTCAGATCGCTCGTGCCAAGTTTCCGATAGAAACAGACAAATCAGCTTGCAGCTCAGAACTGAAGACACTCGAATATTCCACCGGCTAACTGCGCAAGAAAGTACAGTGTATAGGCCCGGCGTGTAAAACCAGCTGACACGTCATCGCTGTCAGTGATGGAGAGTAGAAATCTTGCGTGGTTCTCTGGCCGCACGCCAAGTTGCGTGGGCGGATGTCAGAGGGAACTAGACTGTATGATCCGCTATGGAACCAGATCCGAGTGAAAGTATCCGGGGGCTGGTAAACAATATGGAGCTGCCTCCGTGGATCTGGCACCTGTAGTGACGTCACAGGATACACAGAGTTTCAAGTGCAAGGGCGGAACCAGTCTTACTATTAAATTAGGTCGCACATTCGCTTACACTCGATACTCTTGCATCGTACGGGCGACGATATAGCAGTACAAACTTCTCTCAGCGAGTGAATATAAACACTATCTTTAATCAGTTCAGTATCTGACTTAAACGTTTAGTAAATAAGTCCTCCTGACCAGAAACGTTGTGTGATTGAAATAGAGATTTCAGATCGCAGTTTACAAATACATGCCTAGGGACAGAGAAAATTCGTGTTTTATTTTGGCCACAGCTATAGTAAAAAAATCTGAATATTCATGTCACCATTGTTTCAGGGTTTAGTGCGAGATTTTGGTCAAAACTTAAGGCCATGATCCATAATCTCTACTGTGTTCACGGGTATTACTTTTTTTATCCCTTAATTTGAACAGGTATCAAAAACTGTTTCACAGTTTCGTTAACAGTTATTTAAAGTTTGTATAACTTAGTCCAATTTTTAAAACAAAAAAATATCCTACATAGACTTGGCTAGTTAGTTCTTTAAGGACACATTTCTTAATTAGCTGAAACCGTTGTGTATATTGTTTTGGAAAGAAATGTCGACGTGGCGTTTTTAACAAATCTGTATAACAGTTCTTCGATATCTGTTCTCGTTTAAGATTTTAAGAAAATCCTCGTTAAAGCAGTAAACACGATGGATCATTGCCTGAACATCAAGGTCTTTAGCGCTGCTGAGAGATGACATGATGTGAGCATGGAGCAGCGCTTGAATGCCGAGGCGGGGGAAACGGGACATCCCCGAGAAAATCCGCCGAGCAACGACATCGTCTGGCACGATTCCCACTTGCCAAAATCTTGGGACCAACTCCGCAGGGAATCGAACCCGGATTGCTAGGGACCCCTGTTTTTCGTGAAAAAAATTTTTGCCCCAGTTCGTTTCAGTGCCTTACGTGCACATCTGCAATTTTACTTCATGGTTATTGGCAGCGTGTCTATATGAATAGCCGCATCACATTTGACTGAGCCAATTCAAATAGCATTCCTACAAAAACAAACGTTAATGATTTGCCGGTAGAATCCCAAGGGTCGTCAGAGTTAAACACCCAATCACTGACTACGAAGCAGAACTGGAGATATGCACGTAAGGCAACGAAACCAATTGAGGCAAATTTTTTTTTTTCGCGGAAAACAGGGGTTCCTACGGATTTCCTTGTTGGGATGCGAGAGGTCTGACCGCTCAACCATCGCGGCCTTGACTTCAGGCTCTTGACATATTTGACACCTCCTTTGTGGACTCTGAGCCAATAGTAAAGAAGCGACTAAATGCAGACCTACAGCGAGCAGCCAATAAGCAGCTGTTATTTTCTTCAGCAAACACATATTCTTGAAGGATTGTCTGCAGGTCAGCGAACACACGAATTTTTCCAGCCTCTAGTAATCTTTATGAATCCATGATTTTCACGAAATAATGTTTGCACCAGTATGCCACAATCTTACATGCACACCTGCAAGTCAGTGATTGGATATTTCGAACTTTCACTGTGTTCTGATTCTACCCGCTAAACACAGACGTGTGGTGTCGCAATAACATTGTTCTGACTTGCATAGTCAAATAAATGACTCCTCTACACGAGGACACACTGCCAATAACAGTGAAGCAAAGCTGTATACGTGCATATTAGTATTGCGTTAAAAATATTTCGCTAACATCGGGTGCCCTTAGTCACCTGATGTATCGACGTAATTTGTTATTGGTCAGCTGTGATGTAGAACGTGGTCATATCCTCACTCACCAGCAGACACGGGAAAGTTAACAAAAAAATCTAACTGACTAAAGATTAAGTTAAAAGTTAACTTTTAGTACATTAACTGATAAAAGTTAAAGTTAAAAAGAAAATTGACTGATTCAAGTTAAACGTTAGTGTGTCCTAAACTATTTGTATGGAGAAAAATAAAACGTTACACACGCTTGACCACATTACCAAGAAATAAATCGCGCTCTTCTGATGTTCCTTCGTTTGTGAGAATAAAAATTGTTTGCTATGTTATCGATCTGTTGGTCGAGACAAACACGACTGTGGCGCCACCTACAGTATCACGTTCGTTTGACTCGGCTTGCATCGTGTGGATAGTGCCAGGTGTCATTAGTGTAGTGTTGGTGTATAAACCGAAACTGCTATTTTCGGTGTTAATATCGTGTTCGGTATTTGTCTCTGAAGCTATCCAGTTATTTTCTAGTCAGTCATAGGTTGGCAGAA